>OMOT01044460.1:11374-36557 GCA_900312575.1 Acanthochaenus luetkenii
TCTCTCTCTCTCTCTCTCTCACCCCATGACTCACTCCATCCAGGAACCGTTCTATTACAGCTGTTCTAACACCTGTTTATGAGCCCTGCCTGGGGGGGTTTAAATCCAAGGTCACTGCCTCAAAGGCTTTTAACCTCATCTTGAAAGGATGGGCTCCACCTTTAACTCTGACCCCTCCCACCCTCTCCACATGCACATATTAGATCATCTTGTCCCTCCCAGACATTTGCTGTGTGTGTGTGTGTGTGTGTGTGTGTGTGTGTGTGAGTGTGTGTGAGGGTGTGGACCACGTATCACCAGCACTTCATCATGCATCATACATGAAAGTAAATACTCTCTTGTCACTGATTGATATAACACAATAGTGACTCAACCTACGGTGTATCCATGGTTAGATGCATGAGACACGACAAGCTTATTCTAAGGCTGCAGCCAATCCTGAGTGCGTCACGATTATCCATGACAGTCTTACCGAGTGGTCCATCTGAGGTTTATTGTCATCTTTACCGAAAACAGATCCATGCTAGAGTAGCAAAACTCTAGAATTATGGGACATTTGGAGGCTACCATCAGAATCGTTGACAGGCCCTCATTAGTGGGATCTGGGGAGAAGACCTTTTAGTTTCAAAAGCTAAATGCATTATTTGGGTAGACTTAAAGATGAACAATATGACTAAAGTCTCACTACTTTCAAACCTTTTCCACAAAAAATGATAGATTCCGCAGAGAATTCATACAGCTAAGACGTGTTTTTTGTTTGTTTTTTTTACCTTTTGAAGGACCGCTCATTATAATTGGAGAGCAGCAGTAAACAACCTCACTTCAATAGTGGCAAAGAGAATATATGAGAGGAGAGAGAGGCTATGAGAAGTGAATAAAATGACAGAAATAGTGAAGGAAAAAAAAGATTGCCCATGTTGGAAACATACAACGTATGTTTTCTTTCATGACCGATCAGTTATTCTGAGAATAGTCCCTGGAGAGCAGGAAATACACCAGTAATACACAGATGACCTATTAGATAAGAGAAAATACGCCTAAAGGCTGGTGGAAGTGTAAATGAGCGTTTTAAAGCACCTCTCTTGTGTTTGTGCTTGCTACTGCGAACACGTCAGTCCCAGGCATTAAAGCCATTCTCATCACGCACATGCTTCAGACAGGCAAACGTCACAGCACCTGGCTGCCGTGTGATTCCTGATTAATGCGCCGTGTGTTTGACTCCCAACACCACACTGGGCGTCCTCGCCGCCAGGGTCGGGCCAGTTGAACGTTGCCAGAGGTAGACACGTGGCTCGTCACGTGATCTCCGGCAAGTGGTTGTAGTCGTTCGGTGGACTTCGGTGGCCATGCTCTCCCCCTCATGTTGTGTTATATGAACAGATTGTGTTGATGTGTGATACACGAGTCACTGAGTCACATGAGCGTGAGTCAGCCTGTCAAGTGGAAGATGATTGTATTAAATGTGCTACGTGTAGCATCTTCCACCATCTGCCATTGTGAGACAACACTTGTTTCTGCTGGAAGAACAGCGCCCTCTTCCTATTTTGTGTCGTAAAGCAAATCTCCCTTGGAGCCGTAAAGCAAATCTCCCTTGGAGCCGTAAAGCAAATCTCCCTTGGAGCCGTAAAGCAATCCAGCAGATTTTCCACAAAATCCAAACCGGTGGCACACAATGTAAAATGCAGAGTGGAGGCCGGTAGAGGCTGCCAGTCTTCTCAGTGGTGGTCTTGTTTGTTTATGGTAATTATACTAATGTGGTAATGATATATTGATGGTACAATTCACCCTTAATATCACAGCAGAGACCTGGAACAACTCAAGGACTCACTAATAGATGAGAAGAGTGAGATGATACAGAATAAATAGATTGACCAGAGAAAATAGGTTTTCTTTCATCATATGAGAATATGACACTGTGACCCCACACAAACCAATGGGAATCTGTTTGATATCAACACGCTGAAAGTGTTTCAATTGCAAGAAATTGTAATAATAATCGAACAATAGATAAGATAACTGGAAAGTAAACTGGCCACGCAGCGCCAGTCAGGGCAATTTCACGCCCGACTTGTTCGGTAACTAATGGATAATTAAAGAGGCTTTTAAAGAATACCATTCATCACTATATCCATATTTTCATTTTCTTGAGGTGGAATAACAAGTCTCATGTTTCTGAGGTCTCCCCTTATGCTCTCCTATTTCACGTCTCCTATTTCACGTCTTTGTCCCAGCTATAGCAGAACAGATTGCCGGTGGAAGATATCGGCGACGGATGCTTACGGCGGTTTGCAGTTTTCCTCAGCTCCCATGACACCCGCTCATGAAGGACGATGTTTACCTTCAACGTGCCACGCTGTGTGCGGCGTGGCATGTTGAATCCATAGTTAAAGCACAACTGACGGCGTCTGACATATTGTGACCAGGTGTGACAGAGGGAGAGGATGCCCGTCCGTCAGCGTAGTCACTGCCCCGTGGGCTGCCATGGTCGGAGTGCAGCCACGAGGCAAATAAACGGCGTAATGTAATACAGTGCAAGCGTTTAACAATGGGGCCCTCCGTTCCTATGGGAACATTCACATAGCCTAACATCGTTATGTCCATTTGCGTAATTCGTATCTTTGCATCCGACGACCAAATGGGTTAGACTTTTCACGACGATACGTTGATTTAACCCTCATCACAGGCTGTATGCTTTAGACAGCACTAGCCCTGTTCTTATTTTCCTAGGCTGACAATAGTCTGTAGAAAAATGAGTCATCACTTTTTTCTACTGTGCATGGGTGGAGAAAAGTGCTTATTGTTCAGGGCTGAGTGGGTTTCGTAAATAGAGGAATCCCTTTTCTCCCCACAAAGCTGCTGGAGTTGTGCGCTAGTTTAAAAGGAAAATTGCACAGCGTCTGTGATGTTGTTTCCCTTTTTCAAGGCAGCGATTCGTCTCCCTGAACGCCTGACTAAATTTGAATCTGGCCTGTGTTCATGTGAGCGTACATGCATGCATGCGTGAACTGGTGTTTTAGTTGTTGAAGAGCATAGCCTCTCTGTTCCTTTTCACCAACCCACATTTCGGAATGTACCACGGTTTCACTCTCTGCCGTTTTGAAAGTGCGTGAGTCAGACTAACTTTGCATCATCTCTGTTCCGTTATCCCACACTCACACAGCAGCCGCACAGACAAAGGAGTCACGGTGAGGTGTTACATTTCATCTTGAGCCCGTCCGCGCTCCGTTCTCATTTTTCATGGTATTAGAGTTAAAATACTTTTCCCATTTTCTCATGCACCATCTCTCGCCCCGTCCTTATCCTTCCGTCGTCCCATACAGGAGCTGACCCAATTCTGAGCATGGATGGTAGGAAGGAAAAAGAAAAATGAGTCTTTTTCTCTTAAGATGATGAAAGCAACATAATAAGCTCCATCCGGTAAATGTGCGATGCAGTCTGAGCTAGGGTTGCGTTCCTGTTTCTGAACCAATTAACACATTTCGCCCATTCGACCACTTCAGCCGCTGCGCATAACGTCGCCCTCGTGACTCTAATGGACATGTCCAGGCAGAGCCGGTAAAGGTTCTTCCCGTCACGTTGTCCAGGCTCTCAGAGGTCTGTGGTGCCCTTCCAAACCTCACCCCCTCATGTCCGTCCACCATTCGTCTCATCTTAGAGACACCACGTTAGAAATTGTTGACTGGGCATTCAGTCACCGGAACAGGGCGCGGCCATTTTCCTTATCTGCCTTCCAACACCTTTAGGAGGACAGCAAGGGCACGCTGACACAAACAGCCGCCCCCACACCGCCACCAACTAGACACACACACACACACACACACGCCACACTCACCGCCCCTTCATCTCACACAAAACACACATGCTGGAAAATCTTGTAGGCTGTTGCAGCATGCTTCAGTAATTACCTGAGGCTGGATTCATTACTGTATAATGGTTTAATGTCCCTCTGTACCTGGCGTAGGATCCAGCTCGCTCATTGGAGCTCAGTGGTGGAAAGGTTAAAACAGTGATGAGAAATCTGCTTCTGGATCAGTGCAGTTTCCCTAAGGAAGATGTAACACCACATTTCCGAGGCTAAATCGACCAAACACAACATGACGCATTTGACGTAAATATCTAACGGCCAAAGTACAATTCCACAATTTTTTTTATTTTATACCTCTATTAGATTATGGCGATATCCTTTATATGCATGACCCAAAATGTTACCTGCAAAAACGAGACACTTCATATCATGAAGCGCTACGGTAAGTAACTAATATGAGAAGCTTAACACACCACTGTACCCTGTATCAGTTAACAGGAGGCGACAAACACATTTTAACATTTCTATTTATAAGGCTATCATGGGTCAGCTACCAACATATATATTAGCACGTTACTCACCTCACAAAACCATGGAAATGACTATGCAACATTCCAAACTCAAGAACAGAGTTGGGAGGAAGGGCTTTTAGCTATTCTGTTTTCTGCTTCTTACACGGTTCTGATTTCACATATATTTAGTCGTGTTGTCATTTAATGTGTTTTGTTTTTATGAATATAGTTTGCTGCCATCTTGGCCCGGGCGCACTTGAAAACCAGAGGTAAATGGGATTTGCTCTGGTTGAATAAAGGTTTGAATAAATAAAAGAAAAAAGTACGGAGGACAGATAAAGTTTACTTGACAATCGAGGGTGCATCAGATGGTGACTTGGCCGACGAGAACGAATGGGAAGCTCCGAGATTCATTGCGAAAACAGTGCATCGTGTCCGAACAACGCTATAGTCTAGAGTACAGTTAGTTGAAACAGCTGGGAATATGACCGCCTGCGTGTCTTGACTGATCAAACGACACCAAGCGCACAGCTAGTCCATCTCAAACTGTAAAGACGTTCTCTGTGCTCATGTTATCGAGAGGTTTGTTCTCTCCAAGACCACTTGGGAAGAACGTTCTCCACAAGTATCGACTTGGCATTCTTGGATTTGATAATCACCAATTTGCTGTTATTGGGGATTAAGGAGGAGATTAGTTTCCTGTTCGCGTGTAAAAGGTCATTGGTCTCTTGTCGATGTTGAGATTTGATCATGTCTCTGTTGTCGCAGGGTCCCGGCGATGGATTCTAATTAAAGTGCACTGAGTGTATTGCATTTCCAAGGGTGGGTGTGAGTGTGTGCGCCTGTATCAGCACGCGAGCGTTCAAGTGTGTGGCAGCTCTCCTGAGAGGTGCAACACCCACGGGCAGATGTTCCTCATTAATGATTATTACCCATCAGCCTGACGTCTGAGAGCCGATGATACTCTAGCCCGCCTCTCTTATCTGCTTGACTACTAGTGACTTTAGTGACAGAGGGGCTGGCGGAGGTTAACAGTGCTTAATGTTGAGTCCACATTACACTCCCTTCCAAATTCTGCGGCAATAAGATGGATATCACAAATAGATTTTGTCCCTAGAGCAGTGCTGGTCCAAATGGTGTGCCTGTTGCAAACCGCACTGAGAGATAATACAGACTCACTAATTGAGTGTTTTGGAGGGAGCTCAGAGGGCTAATGGAAGTTCTCACTTCGCTGTTTTCTAAAAAAAGACATGGCAGCCGTTTGGAGACAAACACCGGCAGCTGTTTGCCGTGCTTTGATGAAAGGGGACTGGACATAAGTGCCTGATAGCTGTTGGTATTTTGACTGAGCTTCTATCATCAAGAATTGTATTATTCCCTCATTATATATACAGTCAGTCTATCTTCCCCTCTCACAGTGATCTAACGAGGCACCTAGGGGTGGGCGATATGGCCTTGAAATAATGTCACGATATTTCAGGGTAATTTGCGGTAACGATATTCATGACGATATGAAAAAATATTACTGAACAATGTTTCCTTGGTGATTGCAGCAGCATTTATTAGTTCAAATAGTGACAACATACGTCAAAATATAAACGTAAAAGTAGGTATAGTAGTGTTTTCCTTGGAATCCTCAGTAAATTATTCATAACTCAATTGTTGAATATTTTAGTTTAACAATAAATAAAAGTAACTTAACCTTATACCTTTCAGGAGCCTGCAAAATAGTATCACCTATGTACCACAAATTGTAAGTACAAATGTAAAGAGCAGCAATCCAAAGAAACCTTTAGTCAAAATGTAAACACTGCTTATAAAAAAAAAAATATACTGTTAAAATCTACATTACATACAGTACATACATCTATATAACATAGCCTACATATATTTATCATTAAAATAAATTACAATTTTAATGGATATTATTGTGAACGATATGATATGGCACAGCCCTAAAGGCACCTGCAGCAATGTGCTTCAGAGCTGCAGGATTACAAGGCCATTTTCACAATCTTACAGCATGTCTTCAATGACTGTCAAGTTAAGAAAAATAAAGAGCTGTGAAGAATTGCAATGGGCTGCGGCAGCTTGATATTTGTGTATTGTAATATTTACAGTAACAGCCTGTTCCGGTACGATTAACGATAATGATTAACTTGCTCATACTATGTAGTTGTACCTTGATTCCTCAAATATAGGAATGTATGATCTACCTCCTCATACTTTCAGCTGAAAGTGAAGCACCTGTATAAGAAAATGAAGAAGAGATTGTTTAAAGTGGTCAGTGCCCTTCATACACTTCCATTGTATCGCCGACTTCTACATACTTTATACTAGAACTTCCAGTTATCTTTTATTTTGCCCCATCATTTGACCTACTTTATGCTTGTGTATATAACTGTTTTTATCCCCCCAAAAAAAGAAAGAATGAGAGGATGTTGGAGCTTTTTTTCAAATTCTGTGCTAGAAAATCACATTTCTTATCATTAAGTATATCAGCTCTTTCCTTCTTTCTTTCTTTTCTATGTAAAATCGGGAAAAAACAATATAGGATGATGAGGCTAAATGAAGCCACAGCTCAAAAATTGTGAAGTCATTATCAAAAAGGGTTTTCTTGTCATTTTTCACTGTTTCATAATGGTTGTTAATGAACGGACTCATCCCAGGGATCCCTGGGACATTTACAAATGAACCGTCTCAGCTTGTTTCAGTACGGCCTAGTGTAGTTTAATTGCTTGGCTGACAGGTCATCAGTCCAGATGTGGGCTACTCCTGCAGACAGGCCCTTATGTGGGGCATGCTACTGACCAGCATGGACGAATCCTGGTGGTGCAGCACCAACACTACCAGCTATGGTGCAGAAATATTGTAGTGCAGAGACACTTGACTTTTCTAGCTCGGGATTTTAAAAATACTTGCAACGCCTTGCATCATGGACTCCTCGTTCCTCATCTTTACTCAAAATTGCATCCAGGAGTGGATTGGGATACAAAAATAAAATAAACATCCCTAGACTTATGATCTGGTCCATCACAACCGACCCATATACTCTTTAAAAGGAATTTGCCATTTTACATATGGGGTGATCATTTTTAATTTCAAATTCAACATTTTAATGAATTGTTCTGTACTCCATCATCTGAGGAGCCTGGAGTAAAACAATCGCTGCCTTCAAGCGCTCCTTGTAAGCTCCTACTTTCAGAGATACTTTGTAGTGCAGTGTCAGAATGGAAAATGCACATCAGGTATGTAATCAATGATTTAATGAGTTTATTAGCCAAGTTGCTGTATATGTGTGACATCTAAAAGCGAAACAAAGACTGAAAATAGAAACATTTAACATGACTAATTATTTACATAGAACATCAAGCATTTATATAATCACTTTAAAATCAATTGTTGACACGGCTTCCATTTCTCGCCGCCCCTAAATGCCGCAACTCGGCAACTCGGATATCAAACACAATCTTGACTTACCCATTATCATATCCATCATTATAATGTTTCCCAGTCATATTTACTGCTTTGTTGGGTTGTTCGCTCACTGTGTAATTACGATATTTCCAGTAGCACTTGAAGGTAGCACAATAGCTAGAATACATTATGCTGCTGTACGTTGAGGTTAGCATAACTGGTACTTGTTCCACTGATTTTGAGTGCTACCAAATTAATGAATCAGTTTGTGGCATTTGGTCGCATCTGCCTCATTAGACTGAATTTGTTCTCTCTTTGATTTTCAGCCCTACCTTTGTGGTTTTTGGTCCGCTGCTTCTCCATGTTGATTTGTTACGTGATTAATACACAACACAATCAGTGTGCCACTGTGAGCTCGGGGCGTATGAAAGACAGAATGGAAAATGGACCAGTGATGCACTTATGACTCTGCCTCTCTGTGGAGCCAGCTTGCCAGGACTAGCCAAACAGACAGGGAATTTATTGATTTGCTTGGCTCATTGCCGGAGTGATACAGAGTGATGAAAGTAGATTACTGTTATGCAAGTCATAAGTAAGTATCAAGTCTCAAACTTCGAGTCTCAAGTCAAGTCTCAAGTCATGAAAGGCAAGTCTCAAGTCACTGAGATCAGGTCAAGTCAAGCCACAAGTCTCAAACGAGTGTTTTATACCAATTTAATGTTTTGTTTTTTTAAATGCAGGTAATATTCAATTGTTTCATTATAATAGTACAGAAATAAACTACACAGATAATGTTAGAAATACTTTTTTTAAATTGTATTCCAATTTGGACAACAGTTGGATTTCTTTAGATTTAAAAAAAAAAGAAGGAAAAAAGGCTAATGAACAGTGATAGGCTGTGACAATCATGTTTTTTTTTAATGTAGCTTACTTGTTTCTTCTAGAAGATCCACGGCAAAACATTCTACAGAGAAAGTGTGGATGAGACCTAGAACATGTCATGATGACATCTACACACTGTACTTTTCTTTTTGGCAGGTCAAGTCTCAATTCATCAAATTTGTGACTCGAGTCACATTGGAGTCCAAGTCACGTGGCCCGAGAGCACAACTCTAGATACAAGTGTGACTTATGATGAAAGAGAGGTTGTTGTTTAGTTTTTTTGGGACAACAATTGCTTTTACATTGTCTATATAATGATTCCTGATCTATTTAAACACAGCTGGTTAACCTTAACCTTCCGTCATGGTCTCACTGGTTGATGCCACATATAACACATTGAATGTGTCTACCAGTGATTCAATTCCACATGAGCAGCCGTGGTAAATGTATCTGCTAGTTCTCTGTTGATGACGACATGACTTGTAATTGACTGTGATTAATAGTTGCCAGGGAATTGCTAATGCGGCCCCAAGGCAGAGCTCTCGGTCGGTCATATTGCCAAGTGATGATTAAATGTCCTCAGTTCAGCCCCCGGTGAGCAATTACGCAATGCCATTGTGTCAGGGGACAGCGGATGAATCTTCCATCTCTGTCTTCGATAAGGGGACACAACAGTCACGTTTCTGTGATGATCCCGGGACACATTTGATAAGAAGTTGGTTCAGTGCACCTCACTTCATCCTCAAGTCAGCTCGCCCCTTTTCTGCTTCTTGAGTTACAGACTAGCTCGCCGACAATTGTCACACTTACTTCAGACATCCGCTCAGCTGTCTGTTCAATTTGTTGTAATACATTTAATGATTTACATTTTCAGAGTAAGTTTTCATAGACTATGTTTACACGCACACACGCGTGCGATTGTAATGCGATTGTAATGCGATTAAAGCTGCACTTGGCAAGATTATCAGCCTTACTTGGAGTATTGGTAACATTTGCATTATTGTGTACATATTAATGCAACCACAGTCAAACGTTTAATTCATTTGCACAGGGCACAATGAACATGCAATTAAACTTGTAATTTGTTTTTAAAACCCTGTTGGGTTTTCTGCCTACGTGCTGCAGGAAGTGTCACAGGTAAATTACTGTCCATCAAAGTAAACACAGTGTTCCTAGCACAATAACTCAAACCAGATTCCCTGTGGTTTCTTGTTATGAGAACATAATTACATTGTGTCTTTATTGTACCTGTTGCTCGGAGTACATTTATAGATCATAAAGCACATTATGCTGTAAAGTATGTAATGAAATGAATCATGTCCTGAACAGGAGCTGTAATTGAGCCTCATCTGCTGACATCAGGTAAAAATAACAACCGGCAACCTTTACCTCAAAAACCGTCAGTTACTGAAGGCCGCATACTTTGATGCCAAGAGGTCTTCTGAAGTTATGGATATTTAACTGGGGTAGCACATGATAAGAGTTTGTTTTATCTTTGCCCTTTATGCCTTGATAAGCGTATATGTGAAAGGTATACGTGAAAACATCCAACCCTCGACTTATCCACAATTTATACTTTATACTATAGTTCTTACGGATTTAGTGATATGTACCGTAATAGGAAGGCAAGAAAATTACTGATTTCCTAACTGTTGTGTGACAGAATTGTAAAGTTTCATTGTAGTTCGGGAGTCGCAGCGCTCTGTGCTGCCTCACCGTTTTTTCACTGGGAATAGGGAATAAAGTTTTGCTCTGTAATGAGTCTTTCCGAGGGGAAAGGACTTGGCTGAGCGAAAGAAAGACAAACTAAGTTGCCCCCTATGATTAATTCAGACGAGATGAAGCATGAGCCCCATAGGAGTGCTGCTTTAATAATTACGACACCAAAGTCACAAGAACAATTAATGAAGGAAAGGAAAGCCTGTAGCTCTCAGAGGGACAGCAGTGGAGGAGGACGTCATCCGTGACCTTTGTAACCTTTTCCCTGCTGGCCGCCCCTGTTGTTCAAAGCAGGACTCCCTGGTTTATTCTGGTGAAAACCTTGACGGTGGTCTATTATTTATGGGCAGTGTGTTTAGGGTTCTGTTTTTGCTTCAGTGTGGAACACACCGGGGGGAGTGTTGTCAGGTCTTTGAGAAAGTACTTCTCCTGTTTTATGGGTTGCTTATGTCGTTTCCCACTGAGCAGGGTGTTTTATAAAGTAAATACACACCCCGTTCCTCTTTCCTTGTCTCCTTAGACTTTATTAATTCCTTTCCTCTCATTATTCGCGGTAGACGGCATAAAAATACACCGAGTAGCACGGGGACTTCCTGAGAACCTGGAGTGGAACGGTTTTCTATGATGCTAAGCTTAGTCCACCTGTTTGGGGTTTCAAGCCAAATGCTGCTGCTGACTGCCAAACATGCACGGCAAGCAGTCTGAGAGCTACAGTGGAGTGCAGCATGGGAGCCTGCTGTCGTAGCAAAATGGTACTTATAGTTACGAAAAGTAACGCGCCGTAATTTCAACATCACATTCTACCAACTGAGTGAAACAGGCCGTAGTTCGACGTTGAAATAGCGCAGTGGAAAGTAAGAGTGTGGAGGTCGAGGCGGATACGTTTACCTTCGACTCTGGTGACCTGGGTTCAATTCCCAACAGCGGAAGTTATCTGTCTGACCAGTCACACAGTTTGGCTAGGATGGCAGTACCCAGGGATGGGAGCCATGCCTCCACACGTTCATTTTCAATCAGTCTACCACAAGACAGTGTATGCTTATGTATTGTTTTCCCAATAACTGTCTTGCAAGCTCCCTGGAGCTGGAGTGCAAACTGCTGTGAGCTGCGTGCGCTGTTCACGTCTGACTGCTTGTGAACTCCAGCTGGGGCCCTTAGTCAGACAGATAGAGTAATAATAATAATAATACCATCCTCGGGCGTAGACTCGCCGTGTCATCCTGTCTAAGGGATGACGTTTCAGGACAGGCCAAGTTTCCACATCCTGGATATTTTTGGCATGAACGATGGGACGAGTTCAGAGAGGTGTGTTGTGCTGTGATGTGTTTACCGTTGCATTGCTGCTGGTTGTAGACGTTGACACATATTGTTATATTCACATATTGTTGATGTATTCATGTCTGTGTGTGTGTGTGTGTGTGTGTGTGTGTGTGTATGTGTGTGCGCATGTGTGTGAATGCTTATGCGTCTGCGTGGGTGTATATGTGCATACAGGCACTGTATGTATTAGAGAGTGCATATATTGTTCATAATTCAGGCAATAGAGTACTCTCTTTTGCAAGTACCAGGTTCAGTTCCCCCATGTTTTCCCAAGCCTGGAGCCGCCAGCGTTCCAATAAACCTACTAAATAATTAGATCAATGGGGGTATTAATTTTTCTGAGAAATCGACCCTGCGGACCCAGACTGCAATATTTTCTTCCTCAGAACAGCATCGTTATTCTAAAACGCATCACTAACGACCTCATCGATAAGCTCCTGTAAAGTTGCCAAATCTTGGATCATAGAATTATGACTTTCTAGATGTCAGCACTAAATATCTGGCTCTGTAGTACATAGGTAAAGATTGAATTTCATACCTGTGTTCAAAAAATGTCTTCTGTGTTTGGATTTTTTCCCCTTATTCCTGTTCAATACAGACACACGTTGAAGAAGTTTTGAACTAAAAGCAACGCACCTCATGTATCAAGATTCAAACAACTTTATTGATCCCTAGAAGGGCAATTCATTTGTAGTTCACCAGAACACAATCACACCAACAACGCTCAATATGTTACGTGTCAGAAAACACACAGGTTAAAAACAAACAGAGGTCGGTGAAGGTAATAAATAATAGGACTCTAATATTCAAGCAACGTACCAGAAAATTAAGTTGTTGCCCAGATACAAAGTTGACCTGGGCACTGTGGCATATAGCACAAACCCTTCAGGTATACGGTTTGTGTGTGAATTTTCACAGATTTCAGGACCGTGTGAAAAATATACATGATTTTCTCAACATGAATAGAAGAGATTAAGCTAAAGTTATGCTTCACTGAACAGACAGTGTTACATGTCCATACTTGAGAATCCATAAAGATTGCATTGCTGTTCAAATAGAAACTTGAGACGTTTGATTAATGCCCCTTCCCAACCACCTACCCCCAACACGCACACACACACACACACACACACACACACACTCGAATGTATAATTTTCCTGTAACTCCAAGATGGTAATGTAAGAGAACAGTGCTGGGAGAAGAAATGAGAAAAATCTGAGCTACAGATGAAATAAGGATGGAATAAGAGGGAAGACTGAAGCAAATTACTGAAAGATCCCTCATGTGGCAGTAGCTCAGGAGGTAGAGTTCCCGCCCTGCAACCGCAAGGTTGAAGGTTTGAGTCCAGCTCCTCCTGGGGAAAACATCTGTCATAGTGTCCTTCAGCAAGACACCGCAAGACACAGCAATTTCCCACACAGCGAGTATTGTGTGGGCATGTGTATGACTCACTGTCCTGTGAATGAGGAAGCATTTCAATGAGGGAGTGAATCTCTACTAGAGTACCCATGAGTCAAAGCAATGACATATGAAATGGTCGTGTGCTCTGAGAGTGACGCGTAGGACTACGGTATAATGGCTAATGGATCCTTACTCAGTGCACTGTACACTACAGTGTTATCTGAGTGTACGGTATATTTTCAATTTGTGTCACAGTAGACTGTATCTGCATCATGTAGTAAGTCCATACACTGTTCCCTGTTCTCATTTGTAAAACGATCCTACTACCTCCAGGTGATTTGGTATCCCGGGCCATGCACCACCTCCAGCCGCTGCACATCAAGAACCCCAGCAATGGGACACCAGTCCATCAGAAGACCAACAGCTCAGTGCACTGGGAGCCCGAGGCCCTCTATACCCTCTGCTACTTCATGCACTGCCCACAGATGGAGTGGGAGAACCCTAATGTTGAGCCGTCCAAAGTCACCTTACAGACCGAGAGGTGAGTCGAGCGTTCATAATAGATACGCTATAGCAATCAATTTTCTTTTTTTATAGCAATCAATGTTTTGAATCACCAAATGTTGCTGATTAGAGTTTTTGTCATACGAAAATGTGTCAGTTCTTTAATTTATAGTTCCTTCTCTCTCATTCAACTCTGATAAACTCTCTGCCCATTGGGGTTTAAATCAACCAATGAGAATATTTCTGCCTCCAGAGCAGTTCTGCCTCTGAGAGATGTTTGTAAAAGTAAAAAACTGCCCAAATGTCAGTCATCCAAATTCCTGGCACACGGCGAAAGCATTACATTCAATGAGAGCATGAATTCCAAATGCGGCCACTCTTTCTTGATAAATGTAAGCACGAATATCCTTTCAACCAAATTGGCACTCGCAGATGGTGGCACGCCATCACTAGAATCATTTGAACTGTCTAAAGGTTGGTGCAGACCTTTCTACGTACTTTAGAATGTTTTCAGACCCCAAAGCAAGCCCATAAGATGCTGCGTGCACTGGTCAGTCCTGACACTTCCCTATAGGCATTTAAGCAGATTGATGGGAAGCAGTGGGACACATATTCCAACATCTTCCCTCCACTCTGAAGAGATAAAACATCATTCTGACAACCCTAGGGAGCAAAAGGAATGTCAGACGGAGTGACATGTCGGCAGGCTCCCCTGGTCCTTAGAGAACAAATGCTCTATTTCGCATTCTGCTGAAAGGTTGAAGAAAAGTAGAGACTGAATAACAGAGTGGGATGAGAGGCAGATAGAATATGATTATATGAGATAAAGTTGCTTCAGGTGAGCCTCTGTGTAGTGAAAAATGACTGAATAAAAACAAATGTGGAAATGACTTCTGCACCTGAGCTTGAAATAATACCGACCTGAAGCGGAATTCTTCTTGGAGGAAAAATCTATTCCGTTTATTTTTCTATAATGGATCTCCACATTTTCAAGAGTCCTAAAGAGGAATTTGGCTGTGGCTGCAGGCCTGCTGCCTTTATCGATGGATAACATTACCAGCAATGTTTTCGTTCCAGGCTGGGCCTCCCGCTCCTTCAGACCTAGAACGGTAACTATGTCTTTAGAGCAGCACACGTCCGTTTCATTACAAGCTCAGAGAAAAGGGAGGAGGTCAGGGGTGTCACATCAGTCAGCCATCTGCTAAGCAGCCGAGAAGACCTTGCAGTTTTGTTTTTGCCGGAGTTCAGATTCCTGGCAGACTGTTAGGTGTAGGGAGAGGGATAGTTGGTTGTGGTGTGAGAAACTGATGCACACAGAATGGAAGCCAGTCAAACAAAGTGTCTCAATGCTTGATTAAATATGTGCCGCCTACTGGAAATGCACAGCTCCATCACACACACAAAATAATGGTCCCAAAAGGATTCTCTTAGCCGCATGGTTCGGCTTAGAATCATCTTTTAGCGAACATGGTTCTCAGAGGGTCATGTGGGTGAAAGGATCTAAATGGACCTTTTCTGAAGGATTCATAGATTCATTTTAATGATTTTGTGTATCTGAATGGTTGAAGAAGATTGTTGAACATTTGTTGGTACAAGGTATCATGAATAGTTGAGTTAAATAGTGATGCTGACTAAATTCAGTTGATTGAAAAAAACGAATCAAGCGCTTTTATGTGGTTTAATGAGAACCTTCTGAAAGGGATTTTTCACAAATGTTTCATATCTACCTCTGCGTTGCTTAGAAGGCACAAGTCATGCACTGCAGAAAGATCATATTAGCTTTGTCCCAAGGTGGATCTGCTTGACTGCAACAACTTCAGCCTCCGTTGGTTATTAGTTCACTGAGCTGTGGATAATTGTTTAAGAGTCTGAGATGATAATCAGTTGGATTTAGTTGGATTTATTGAAGACACTCTTGTCACTGGATTGATTTATAAGAATTACTTGGACCATGACAAGAATGTGAACATTATCCAGTCCAGAAAAAACGATGAAACCATTTATATTACTGTTGTTTCTTTCTAGCACCCAGAATATATTTTACTGTGTTAACTTACAAGCTTCAGCGACAAAATGTGCCTTAGGCTTTCTAAAACTGTTTGCACATTTATAATCTACTATAGTTGCAAGATATTTGTTAGATAGTTATTACTGTGCTTGCTTTAGCAAGTCACATTTATATTCTCTTGTTTGCGTTTTGATTATTTATTATTCTGCCAAAACGTGCACTCTAACTACTTCTGTACCGTTTAAGCTATCGACACTGTTCAAACGTTAAAATATTCAGCATATTCGGGAATCGTGTGCATGCATTCAACTTCTTGATACAACTTTTACTTTTTAAGATATTTACATATTGCTAATTAATTCCACATAAACACACATGGGGAAATGGTCAGTTGAGCAGAGCACGTGATGTCTGCTCGAACGTGATGTATGCCCTAACTCCCACAATTTTAACAGTACATACGCATATTCCACATCAAAATTGAAGTGTTTAGCTGATGAAAGACTGCGTTGTATAGTTGGTCTGACTAATGTTGACAAAAAGTGTACTATTGTAAGTCGCTTTGGACAAAAGCGTCTGCTAAATGATGTAATGTAATGTAATGTAAAACGTTCAGTTACTCCTGCTCTCACTCACAAGGCGAGTACAATGTGAGTACAATTTATAGTTGTCAAGGTATAGACGTTTGTTTGTGCAGAAACAACTTGTATGAGGCATGTAACTTACATTTTTTTCAAAATAATTTCTTCACTCAGGTTTCTTAAAGGTACAGGCACACATTCTGTCACACATTAAGGCTGTTTTATGGTTATAAGACAAGTGTCGACAGTTGTCTCACGAAATGTGTCGGACGACACAGCCATTTGTGCACAAACAAAGTATCATCTGTGGCACAAGCTGTCAGCTGTCAATGGTCATCTCCACGGTAAAAAGTTGGACGGTTCTGGATGGTTTGTTTGTGTTTTGGGAAGATGGCTGCTGAATACTGTGATATGTTTGATTTGACAGAGGAGGAGGACATTTACATTTTTACTTTTATTGCAGAGGAGGAGAAAAATATTGTGGTCTGTGCGCCCACAAAAACGGACTTGGGAGGAACAAGGTGAATTCCTCCTAGTTAGACAGATGAGAGATGAAGGGCAGCACCTTCGATATTTTCGGATGTCCGCAAATCGTTTTGATGACCACCTACATCGGATTGCACCATATATTAGTCCAGTCAACTAATGAAAATATATGACAATCAATGACGGCGTCTGCGACCTTACAAATGTCGACAGGTACAACTGTCGGACGACACATACGTTTGTCTTTTTGGCGGCATTTTTGTCGTCAGACATTGTCGACAGACACTTGTCGTATACCCATAAAACTGCTTTTAGACTTGCACGTAGTCTTTCCCTCTTTCTACTGCTACTACTACTACTATTATTACTACTACCCAGTACACCATAGCAACCGCCTAGAAACACCATAGCAACCACCTGGTACACCCGAGCAACCGCCTAGTACACCCTAGCAACCACATAACAACACCCTAGCAACCCCATAGTACACTCTAGCAGCCACCTAGAAACACCATAGCAACCACCTGGTACACCCTAGCAACCACCTAAAAACAACCTAGCAACTAGCTAGTACAGCCTAGCAGCCACCTAGAACCACCCTAGCGACAACCTAGTACACCCTAGCATCCACATACATGCACTCTTTCAAGTACTTTAACTACTTCTGATTCTACTGTAAAAACTACTACTGCGAATAGTACTGAAACTCCTACTTACGCTACTCTCACTACTACTGCAACTACTACAACTTCTACTGCTACTACTTCTAGAAAGACTGATACTACTACTTCTACTGATGCTATTACTATTAATACTTTTACTACTGCTCATACTACTACTACTTTTTAAAACAGTATTACCTAGTCTTCAATGTATTGATTACTACAGGACATTGACAAATAAATAGCTTAAGCTCCAAAATAATCAAATGATCAAATGGAAGCAAGCACACACATTTTGGAGCTAAAAGTTGCAGGACAGGTGGTACTTGAGGACTGGATTGGGAACCACTGGGTTACAGCATGGGTAAAGCAGACTAATATTCAAAGGAGGCTGAGATTGTCACTGTCCCACACAACCTCCTCAAGATAGTACATTATAAAACTATATAGTTCCAGTCCTCAATTCTGATTGGATGAGTTACATTTGAAGCAGGCTTGAAGCCGTTGTAAAATAACCAATAATAAGACACTTGTGAGCTCATAACAACTTTAAAATTACTGGCATTACATCATAATATATAAACACACACCTGTGACCACATAACATCTATACATTGATACTGTAATAGAAAATAACCACTCATTCAGCTTATGCGTGCTGTGTTGCTTAGCAACCATGTTGTTTAGCTTCTGTTCAATAATTACATTGCTAGGCAGAAAAATAACATTTTATTATTGTAGCATAAATAAATACAATGATTTTCTAAACTTTTTTACTCTTTTTATTTTTGAATGTCAATGGTATTTCAGTGCTATTTTGCAAAAGCAATAAACCACCCCAGGCTGTGATTTTAGCTAAGGTCACTTAAGGTCACAACCGGTTTGTTTAGTGCTTAAATATATAAAATGTTTTACAGTGGGTGTTTAACCCCTACAGAACCCATAGAAACATATCTCTAAACATATTTTGAAGTGTATGTGAAGGTGATTAATAATTATTAAAAGAGTGCAAATAGTTATTGTACCAATTAATTAATGAGACACAATACTGAAATAATAATCAGTAAGCCATTCATCTGTTCTTGCAGAGTATTTCACGAGCGCTTGGGGAGAGATACAGGTATCAGCTGAGTGATTATTGTATTGACTGGAGATTTTAGGGAATAGCAAGACTATACAGTGAAGTAGACAAAATACCTACACCCCTTCTAGATAAGAAGAACCACATCTGTGGTCAGGCTGCCGTTGATGCGAGACTGGTCACTTTATGGGTGTGCTGTTTAAAACATGATGCACAATACATAGTGCGCAGTTCATAATTAACACTAAAAGTCAAACAACATAATACTGTTAACTGGACACCTGATCAATACATTTGATTAACATAATAATTATTTATACTTTTCCCTAATAGAAATGTTTTTTGTTGTTTTCTCCATATTGGGCTGCACTGGGGTCTGGAGGGACAAAAGGGTTCTGAAGACTACTTGGTTCTTCTTGGTATACGGTCAAGTCTACATGCACAAAGAAAATAGTTGTAGATATAATGCCTTTTATGCATTTTTTTCTGAAAAAGGCTTTTGTTTTCAAATCAAGTTTCCCTCCTGGACATACTGTATAGGTGTGATGTTACAATTGCAAGGAGACAATTGAAGAGGATAAAAGCAGTATTGCACTTTTGTTCTTTCTGGGTTCATTAAACGAGCATTGTGATGTGAAGTTAATGTGACTGAATGGATAACTGGCATACTGTATCTGACAGATGGCCAAAAATTGCAGGGAAGATATTTTAATAAGCAAATACAAAATGTCTAAGCTCAGAAACGTTTTTCATGATAAAATAGTCGTCTTGCATTTACCTTAAATAGCGGGCTTACATTTATCCCAGAGTATTAGCAATTAAAAGTGTTAGTCTGCCCCAGTGGAGCTTGATGCTGATTGCTGGGAGATGTGAGTAGTAAGGCTTTGTAATCCCGCTCTGAGGGTGGAATATGACACTGCACAGCACTGCACAGTGGGACTGTAGCACCAAATCATAATATGGTGACAGGGAGGCAAAGGTTGAACAAGCACAGATGCTGAACAGTCCCACAGCGCCTAGCTAGGTGTGCAGCGTCATCTGTTGCTGTAGGTGAAGTTACTACAGTCCTGGAATAATCAGGACAACCACATCATTTATCCAATAAGATAAGAGTGCACTTTAATGATCCCCTTGGGGAAATTCAGGTGTCACGGAAGCAATTGGCAGAACAATGGCAAGAAAATTCAGGAAGCTAATAAAGAATTTTACAGAGAAGGTAATAGGAAAGGTAATGTAAATAAATAAATACAAACTATAAAATGATAGTGCCTAGTGTCTAAAGTGGTGTATAGGAGAAGAGATCCAATCCACTAAATTGATAGCTGGCTTTCAGTATCAGAGAGAGAGAGAGAGAGAGAGAGAGAGAGAGAGAGAGAGAGATGTGATACAGGCACACTAGCCCCAGAAATAAATGATGAAATATGAACATGTCAACCAGAGAAGACCCATTACTGGTTTTGATTAAAGAAGGTGATAACAGTATTTAGGGGGTTCATTTGCAGCAACTAGATCTCTGTCTTTCCACTCAAGACTATCTGAATCATAGATTATGAATATTGATTTGATGTAAATTGCCTTTTCAGTTGTCTGTAAGGGCATCTTTAATGTGAAAATGTATGGCTATAAATATTGAGCTTGAGTTTTTATGATGCAATTTTATTTGAAGGGTAAATAGAGAACCCTGAGCCTTGTGAAACCTAGCAACGTGTTTCAAATGATTATGTGATTATCAGTTTTAAAAATTCATTGCAACATAAAAAAAAGGTCACACTATTCATGTTATATGTATATGGCCTATTTTCCCCTTAACATTCTCTACATGCAGTATGTTATCTACATTTGTAAATGGAATTGATGAAACATATATTTCTACTTAATACATTCAAATGTCATGTCGATAAATGTTGGTTGTGTTGTGTTTGACTTTTGTATTCATACCAAAAAAAATATGTATCCTATTATTTGGTGCGACAACCCAATTTCCCCATTGGGATCGTTAAAGTTTAATCTCCTAATCAAATTTTACCTTTTGACCTGAGCAGACAAAAACTCTGTTTCCCCCTGCAGGCCGTTCCTGGTACTACCTCCGCTGATGGAGTGGATCCGTGTGGCGGTCGCCCACACTGAACACCGGCGAAGCTTCTCTGTGGACAGTGATGATGTGAGGCAGGCCGCCAGGCTGCTCCTACCTGATGTGGACTGTGAACCACGGCAACTAAAGTATGGATATGCTATCTGTAATGGAGATTGGAGTTCTAATCATACAAACATTTCTCAGAGGCAGAGCTGCTCTGTAGGCAGAAATAATCTCATTGGTTGAGTTTAAACCTCAATGGGCGGAGCCAAAGAGCCACAGTTTTTCATGGATAAGTAACGTTGTAAACGCCTAGCTAGTAGCGACCATTAACAATATTATTTCTTATTTTATTCTCCATGGTCGGTGAAGAGCCACTATGTTTTCTTAAGTGCAAAACATCACATTCGCCGCCTCAGTAAATATTGTATGAAAACGGAACGTACACCTAATGCAGACAGTGTTGACAGGGGAGTTCTTCTGTCTTGTCGATACTTTTCCACTTTTTCCAAGTCCTTCCTTATGTATATTTAAAGCCTTGAAATCTCACTAGCTAGAGAAAAACCTACCGGCTGCCCCAGAGCAGAAGTACCTGATGCATAGTAGAAGATTACGTCGTCAAATTAAAAGTCTCCCTGAATACTACAGGGTCGTTCAATGGCAAGCTGTAGCATTATAATTTGAAAACGCCCTCCGAGTTATATATTTTTTGTACTCCCACCAAAACATCTGTCCGATAGGTCCGCTTGATATTAGGCTATGTGAGACGAACCGGACCAATACAATGTATCAACCTAGCGAACTCTGGTTCGGACTTTAAATTAACTATTACAGAGTGAAAACGCCCTGAATTATCTAGCTAGTTAGCCTGCTGACCTTCCAAGATCATGAATGCCATGGTAATTAATTAATGTTAAAAGAAGTCATTAACATTTCTATTTTCTATTTCTATTTTGAATTCAAGGTGGCCAGTTAGCTGACTAGCTCTGAAAAACTGTACTTCTTTGGCTCCGCCCACTGAGGTCTAACTCAACCAATGAGAATATTTCAGCCTCCAGAGCAGCTCTGCCTCTGAGAAATGTTTGAATAACTAAAACTCCAATCTGCATCTTTGACAGTGATTCTTTTTCATACACATTAACATAGATCTGCTGTAGGACTTATTTCCACCTCTTTTCTCCAAAACGACCCATTAGTGAATACACTCCCCTGTCCCTTCATTGGGCTGTCATGGTGGTCTGTGGCCAACCCACCGTTACTCTACTGTTACTCTACTGTTCTCTCCCTTTGTCCATCTATCTCTCTCTTTCTATCTAGTTCTTGTTCACTGGGTTTATCTGTACGCCTCTCTCACTCTGTCTCTCCTTCTCTGTTTCCCTCTCTTTCACTTTCTGTTTGTCTCTTTCTTTCATACACAAACGCACTCATTTGTCAGCTCAGTCTGCGATTGTGCGATGGTGTTACGGGATTGAGAGCGCCGTCACATTTAATCATGTATAGCTTGACCGCTAGGTCCCTCTTTCACATACTTGCAGTGAAATGCTCAAATGGACAGATGTGCGAATGCAGAGCCAATGAACCACTCTTATACATACGGCAGCTTTGGGTTTCACACAACATGGACAAACATGAAGAAAAGGTTCTGCTATGACCTTGTTGTGGGACCTTCTGAACAGCTGGCTGCAGAATGGATGAAGTGGCTTTACAGGATACATGCATATACGAAATAATGACTCGCAGCGAAACCCTTCACTTGAGAAAGCTACTTTAGAACATGAACATGAAAGCAGAAAACCAGAAGAGAGCACAATAACAATTTGTTAATTGGCTTTGAATGCAGACTTCTCAGTGCTTGAAATCAATTGATAAAGTTGCAGTATATTTCACCATGCCAAGAGTCTTGGGATCTGTTTTTGTGCAGTAAGGTTTGAAGAGCAGAGTAGCAATCATTTCCATTTCCTTCCACAGCAGGAAGACGTGTGTCCGGAGATCTCAAAATCCATTTCGGAGATAAGCTCACTAATCACAGTAATGGATCTGCTGTTTCCATCTCCAGGGCAGACGATTGTTTCTGTGCCACCAGAAAGCTGGACGCGGCCTCCACAGAGGCCAAGTTCCTGCAGGATCTGGGCTTCAGGATGCTGAACTGTGGACGGACGGACCTGGTCAAGCAGGCCGTGAACCTACTGGGGCCCGATGGGATTAACAGCATGAGCGAACAGGTCCGACACGTAACACAGACACCTACACGTACGCAGCGTTAACATCACACACACCTACACGCGCATACTTATACACAACGCCGGCCTTGTGCATTCCTAACACGTATTACCTAGCAACCATCCCAATCCACACACATGCTGGGCACAGGCTGTTCCCTATGAGTAATGTAATGTGCTGTGTTCTATGCCATGGTAGAAGTTTTAGAATCCTCATGATCACTGTACAAGAAAATGTCACCTTACTTTGTGTCAGGTTATTTAAGAGGTAGAAAAGAAGGACAAATAATGACTATCATTTACACTTGATGCTGCAGCACTGATGGGTTGGGTTTGACCATCGGGTCGAGAAAACCCAGTCTTACTGTCATTTGGGATTTTCGACCTTCGCCAGTCGGTGGAATTATTGGTTATTCATTGCGCTGCTAAGTGAAGTGGCGTATGGCGCAATCTGATTTTCCGTGGCCAGAAAGCTGTGCCTGTTCAAGTTCAGTGAAGAAACCTTGGCAGGTCTCCGCTCACTTGCTTGACAAAATAACCTCCAAATCTGTAAGAATCTCTTAAGCCTGTGTGTTTCTGCAAAGCCCCTTTTGCCACACATGTTTCCAATGTAAACCTGTATGTTATACTGAGTTCACGATAACCTGAGAGCAGTGTGTTGCTGATCCGTGCTCCATTCAGTGAGAACCATACAGAGCGTTTGACTGGAACAGAGCAGAATTAGCGTTTAGTATTTACCGGCCCTTGTGAGTGTGACAAATAGTATTGACTGACATTTCCCTCTTAACGTCACCGGCGCTAACGTAAATAACAAAGCGGTGGTTACATACAGGGTTTTATTTCTTTATAAATGCAGGGAACAGACAGCATTACAGCCATTTGGACTCGCATTTCATTTCGGGCCATCATCAGGGTCCACTATTGCCCTTTAACTGTCTGCTAATGAATTAGGTTGGTGCCCAGGAAATATTAACGGATGAATCACCCCAAAGGGAGATCAGTGTTCAATATAAAGTGCGTTGGTGTGTTGTGAGCAAGTCATAAAGGGACCTCCATTGTGCATAATGGCCCAGATCAGACATATGATTGAAGTCCGTTTTATGGAGGCTCATCCAAAACGCTTTTATCTGCCAGTAAATGTACATTGCTTTAGTCTAGACATTGCTGCCTAGTCTACACTAATGTTCTTTGTTATTTCTCATCACCGTTGCAGTAGTACGACACTTACATGAAGTATTGGTGCACCGGCCCCATCTTGCAGTTTGGAGCATAATGTGTGTAGGTGTGTCAAGCACAAGCGAGTGCTGTGTGCATATGTTGGCATCTAAGATGTTATGTTAGGAGGTTCACATCCCACCTATGCTGTCACTCTCAATGTAAAGATGTGGCTATTTTGAGTCAGTAATTCAGTGTATTATGTCTGGGAAATTATAACCCACAGAATGTGCAATTACTGCATCTATCCTTGTATGAACTGGTCCGTGTATTCACGGCAGAAATGGGCTCGCTTCGTTGCATGTTATGTATGAATATAGATGACATTTTAATCCGAGTGCAATCTTTAGACACGGTACTGACCAATGACCAGCGATGAACTAACTAGATGCACATATGGTGCTTCAGAAGGGAACATGGCGCTTTAGAGAACACTATTTAAAGAAAGACTTGAAACTCTAAATGATTCTCATCTACTATTTGAAGAAGTTTTGGTTCTGTGTAGAGACGATATTTGCTGTGGTTCTACAGTACTTACTCAGTAGTATTGGATTCCACCAGACCAGTAAGAATCTGCCCTTGGAACCATTGTGTGGGTGTTAGCTGGGTTTGGCAAGGTGTACCTTAGCCTAAGCGAGTCCAAATTTAAGTAAGATAAGTTAAATGGGTCAAAATGTGATCATTATAATGAAGACTGAACATCAAGCAAAAATACAATATTATCAGTCATCAGTTGTTTCTCCACTCGTCCCCAAAAATGTAAAGCGGGTTTGGAAGTTTGGGTGACAAATGATATTATATGCAGGGACCTTGCCATAGTTTAGTGAGTTCAATCCCCTGCTCAGTTGGGCACTGATACCCTTGATTTATTCTTCTTCAATAAATAACAAGAGATTAACCCTTTGATTTGTAGTGAATGTAATGGTGGTTTTAAATGACTCTTGAAAATGGATTCTATATAGCACCAAAAGTAATTGATATTCGACACAGTGTAGAAATGAGTAGTGCGGCCTGTGACCCTCCTCTCTCTCCTCCAGGGAATGACGCCTCTCATGTTCGCCTGTGTGCGCGGCGACGAGGCCATGGTCCAGATGCTGCTGGACGCTGGAGCCGACATCAACAGCGAGGTCAGTGTTGACAAGACGCCATCAGACACTGTGGAATGCAACCATGTTACATTGGTCCCGTGTTTGTCTTGTCCGAGATGTTCATTTGCATTCGTGGTTGTAGATGTGTGTGTGTGTGTGTGTGTGTGTGTGTGTGTGTGTGTGTGTGTGTGTGTGTGTGGGGGGGGCC
>OMOT01044471.1:0-10168 GCA_900312575.1 Acanthochaenus luetkenii
GAGTCTTTGGGCCAATCAGCTTCAAGAGAACTACGTCATCTTCATTTTCTCTCCTTTTCACGGCTCACGTTACTGGATCTCTTCTCCGGTAGCTAACCTGCTACAATGAACTCGAGTTTTGAGGTAAGTCTAGTTTGCTGCCAACGATGTAATTTGCTGTTTAACAAACTTGCCGTTTGGTAACTGGTTGGTAAAGTAACGCTAACCTGCCAAATCAAGTTGAAGTGTGTCGTGACAATTTTCCCCTCATGTTACAACATCTAATGTTTCCCAACTTGTTTAACTTGTAGACTGATGTTTTGTCAATGTCATTATCACTCGTACTGAAAAATGTGTCCCTGATGCCAGCTGATAATATCTGGTAAATGTTTCAGAATGAGAGCTTACGGAAGAAGATGCTGTTTATGTAGCGCAGCTTGACGCAGGGCTGAGGTGCAAATTGAGCTAAAGGTGGAGGAGTGCAGCTCAGCTTACCACTAGCTATAATATTTCTGATTAATTGAAGGTGGCGTACGTGAGCCAACAGGTGCTTGTTGCTGCTGTTCTTCTACTCGGAGGCGCCAGGCGAGTCAAGTGTAGAAGAGGAATGAATGCAAAAATCTAGGGATGACTAGAACAAGGCTTTCCAAAACACAGAGACAATTGAAACAATTTTGCCGAAACTTCAAGAAACGCTCGAAACACTACTCGACAGTGAAGTCATTGACTTATAGAAGTATTTTCACCTAATGACGTCAGGGCTCCGTAGTCGAGCGGTAGCGCGTTAGTCTTACAATCTTTAGGAGTTTTGAAGCGTGACATCGAATCCAAGCTTTTGCTTCTTAAGACTTTACGTTTTTTTTCATCTTTACGTACCTTTAATACGTACCTTACGTGTGTGTGTGTGTGTGAAGAATGCTGATGAGATATTAAATAACCAGTAGCCAATTGAATAAGCTACACTTTTGGGTTTATATATTTGTAAATCTGACTCTAAAGGAGTCAGTGCCTCACCAACCATGAACCTCACCGCACGTCACTGGTCCCAAGTGAAGTTGCTCCCAAGGGCCCCGAAACAGAGAGAGAGAGTTAAGGTGCCTGTACCTTCATTTCAGCGGGCTGCTAATGCAGAGGTGTGTATAGATTACAGGCTTGCAGTTTTCTATGTCACTAAGTTAAATCACAACTATTATTGTACTGTTGATCTACTGGCAAGTAGCCTATCGGAACACATTGTACAGGGTGCGTTTATTCAATTTAAATAGTTGTAGTAGACTAAATACATATTTATTGCAAATACAAGATAGGCTACACGTCTAAAATCTTTACAGTAACACTGCTTGTATGTAGTTAGTATATGATGATGTATATGTAGTATGTATATGATGATGTATGTAAGTCGCTTTGGATAAAAGCGTGTACTAAAATGCCGGAATGGAATGGAATTAAGCCATACAGTCACAGGGTTTTACTGATGAAAATCTAATCACTTTTTTTTGGTCTAGGCGATGGTTCTCGCTACTCTTGGTGAATGTTCGCTGCCATTTACCTTCGCACCCATGATGGTGAAGCTGGCCCAGGCTCTGGCTGCAGACAAAGTAGCGCTGAGGTAATGAACATTTTAAGGACTTGTACAGGCAAAAAGATATAAAATCAACTTTTTGGCTCACCAGCCACAACTTGCCTTTGCCTAAAGTAAATGTTGTCTTTTCCCTTAATCTTTCTTCTCAGAGTGCACCAGAATGCTACATTTTAAGATTGTATTAAAAAAAACGATTCTGAAATGTCATTATTTGATCTGTGAGTAATGGCTAATGTTAACCAAGCTACTATCGAGCATAAATCTTGGTATTTAATGTTACAGTACATTAACTTTTATTAACAATTTGTTAACAGTTTACAATTGACCAGTTGCAATTCTTATGGAGATCCTACAAAATGTGTGCTCTGTAATGATGTGATTGAAAATGTAGTGAAATAAGTGGACTACTTAAATAAAATAATATTCAAGTAAAATTTAAATTACTGACTAAAAAAATAAGGAAGTCAGAAGCAATGTACCCATTGTGAGATCCATTGGTATGTTGGCAGTGTCCAGTGTAGTTATCACAATTGATTACAATTGATTGCAGGGCGGCAATGGCTCAGGAGGTGGAGTTCCTGCCCAGCAACCACAAGGTTGAAGGTTGGAGTCTAGCTCCTCCCGGGAAAAAAACAACAAATAGATTAGATTAGATTGCACTTTATTGATACAAATACAAATCTGTCGTAGTATCCTTGGGCAAGACATCTTACCCCCATAAAATGTAGCAGGTTGGCGCCTTGCATGGCTGCCTCTGCCAATGGTATGATTATATGTAAGTCGCTTGGATAAAAGCGTCTGCTAAATGCCATAATGTAACAATAGACGTTTTAACGTGATGCAGAAACACTCCCTTGCGATGAATCTGAAATGGGTGTTAGTCTTGGTCAACTCATCATATGTTTTCACCCTCTGTCCTCTTGTCATCATGGCTGTTCACCTGTTGTCTGGTCCTGGTTGTACACTGACGTGCCTATGAGGGTAATGATCGTTCTTGAAGGGCGAGCATTTGACAGCGTTAGCCAGTCTGCCCACTTGCCATGCTGCCATCAGCCTGTCAACATTGGTTAGCCATCCAATGAGCTGACAGGCAGGCTTCTCTCTCATTCCTTATCACCCTTTCTCTTTCAGACTTTTTCTCACCTGCTCTGATGTCTATCGCTGTTGACGCTGCGGTGCCCGTGTCCCCTCTGATTGGATAAAGGTGACACTTGGCTGGGAAGCCTGAAAAGTGCCTCTGACTTTTCTATGAAAGGCTGGAATGCAGAACAAATGAGACGGCAGGCAGACTGATTAACTGATAAATATGTTATGCAAGAGGGAGAACTTAACCTATCTCTAATCATTCAATTTCATGGTTCAACGTTTGTTATTTATTTGTTGTGTCAGCTCTTGCAAAAAGGATAGTGCGGAAATGTATCAAAGAAGTGAAACAGAATACTATGAAAACCGGAATGACAGAAAGAGACTTGTAGATGAGAAGAGAAAGGGAGTGAAATGTGGATAGATGAGAGAAAGTTATTCCACGGGGCTGAAGTGACCCTTGAAGCGAGTGACTCCACTCAATTGAAGGTGACTGGACAGAAACAATGTGGATGGGGAGCTGTATGAACTTGTCACGTTTCAAGGAAAGGTGGAACCAAACGCAGGACACGGACTCAGAGGGTTGAATATAATGTCAATAGGATTTATTGCAGGGGTAGACGGGGAATAATGTAGGTGGTTCTGTCCGGGCTGAACGGAGGGCGAGGACAGGGCGTGAGCGTGGCTGGCTGGAGTGTCGTCGAGACGGCGAGGTAAGCAGGCAGGAGGACTGGAACGGGCAGGTGGACAGGAACAGGCAGGTGGACAGGCTGGCAGAGAAACGACATAGTAGTGATCCTGGCAAGACTCTGGATAGACCTAGTACACGTACACTACCCCTGTAGCAGAGACGACGAACTGGCCACGGGTGGGTGGAAAGCCGAGGCAGATATACACTGGAGTCTGATGAGCTGATGAAATTCAGGTGTGCTGGTTGCCACGCCCTCCGGTGATGCAGGAACCGGACAGCCACGCCCACGCCAACACACACGCAGACAGACAGAGAGAAACAGAAGAGAACAAGGACATGGCAGAGCGTGAACATAAGTCATTTTGGGTCTGCTTTCTAGCAATATGACAATCAGACCGGTACAGTTATGCATACTGGTAAAAATCCAGATATATCCAACAGAGCCACACAGTCCCAAATATTGTCAACTGGTTGATACTGGATAGATCACCCAAGTTAATTTTTGACAGGGCAAAGAAGCTTATTTTATAATCATATTATGGCAGACTGGAGGATACTGATAAAGTAGCAGCCTGGTTCACCTTCAAAGGTTGACCTGTAAATGTCACGGAGGAACAGCTGTTGTTTTAAAATGGTAGGTGCTTGGCATCGCCTAATTTATTAAGCAACAGCACTTTGATTGATAGCAGCGTTGAGGCTATTACTTACTTACTGTTTAAAGAAGCTCCCGCCTCTCTCCGCCTATAGCCGCACCCTGCCAATTTTGTGATCCAAGTTAGAATACGAACTCACTCATTCTATTTGCTAAAACGTTAAGCACAAAGGTTTACGATGCTGATAGCTTAACTCTACATGGTATACAGTTTACATGTGGCCTGATGCTCTCTTCCATGCAAAGCTCTCAGACCCTTCTAAACCCCTGCTATGAATGTTTTCCTGATCATTTGTAGCCACACAGAGGAGAGAAAACCAAGAGGGTGTTTTATTTCCTCCTACGGTTTTGAAAGATGTACAATTCATAAGTCTTGCAAAGGTCAAAATATTTCCTTTTCCCATTTCAAGAATTCTTCTGGCAAGAGAAGCGACAAACTGTTTGTTGAGGGCCAGGGTTGTTAATGTTTACAGCTCTAAATTCACCGAGACGTCGTTACCCCAAACTGCTTAGTACCGAATTAGCAGTTAAGAAGGTGGCTATACCACTGAAGGGTGCTTGTCCTATACGTTTCAGTAGTAATCCGGCTTGCAGACTCTATATAGAGTAATGGAGAATGGCTGTATTGCTAAGAACTAATATTTGCCAAACTACTTTCACATTGGGCGCAAAGTGGGAGGAATTCCTGCAATCCCAGAAGACTATCTTTAATGCTGCTGTGTATTAAAATTATAATCGAATTTAATCTTAGGTGAATATTGTTATTCCTTCACTATACTTGTTGCTTAGACAATGAGCTGGGTGTTCTCCATGTAACACTGAACTGCACACTCTACTCCCTCTGTAGCAGTAAAGGCTTCAGTATCTGGGCAACATTTAGAGGAAATGGAAAATGGAGATAAGCTGTTTTGGCAAAAACCAATAATATTTTTTCTTCAGTCATTTATTCCTTATAAGACCAGCTGCCAATTTACATCACTGTGGAAAGCAGTATTACCATTATCCATTGCCACAAAATGTCACTTGGTGTATTGTGGCTATAAAATCATCTTCCTTCCATCATACGCGTAATGGACCAATAGGATAAAATTGCTAAGATGCTTTTGGGAAACCAGGTTCTGAATACTTAGGACTATTTTGCGGATAACTGCGCACATCAACCACCCTGGGGGTCTGCATGTTTTATTGCCTTTCTTTAGAGTTATTAAATTACTCTCCTTACAACGCTGTTATGATTTAGAAGAGAAACAAAAAGTCCAGACAAGACTTTCTATTTACATAAACACAAGGGAAGGAGCAGACAGGCACTCTTGGGTGTAGATAATAGCTGAGACGGAATAAGTAAATCCTGGGGAAGTCTTTGTAAATATACTTTAAGATCCAGTCACAAAGTAGTTTCCAGCAAAACAAAACGTCCAAGACAATCTGCCTCATTGCACAAATGTAAATGCCTTTATTTCACATGGCAAGAACAGATTAAAAACATTGCACCAACGCACTGCGGCCTAGTCTGGCCTTCATCAGAGAACAATGCACAGCACAGGACAATGGCATTTATATACAGTAGGAGGCACTGTAGGTGGAGTCAAATCACATCATCACTGGGCGATGAAGAATATGATACATAGGAACCGGCCACCAGATGGAACCGTACTAAAAGGTCATGGAAGCTAGTGAGATCCAAACAATCAATCAACAGTTGCTAAATGACAACCATGGTGTTACAGACATTTTTATCAAGCAAACATATGCATGCGACCTATTTAGACTAAATGCTGTGTCAGGGATACCTTGACATTTTCAACTTCAGTCTGTTATCTTCCTTAAATTACAGGCCATTAAGCCTGTAATTTAAAGGGGTACCAAGGAAGATAAATGACTGAAGTTACTTACATAGTAATGACAGGAAATAACTAAGCGATTTCCAAGTAACATAGATGTAATAACTCTTTGTAGCATTAGAATGACTGTAACTACTGAGTAGTATGCAAGTAAAGTTTGTAGAGTTTGTTGTGGCCAGATTAAGACCTAATAAGGCCTGCTGGTGGCAAACTGGAACCAGACATGTGATGGTGCAACTGCAGCGTACACAATTTCTTAGAATGTACTGTATGTCTCACTTGAGAGCTTAGGTGCTATATTTCCATCAGACAGGCTGAGCAGAAGCATGGTCTGTGGTCATGTAGATTTTGTGGTTTTAGGGTTTAAAAAGGGGAAAGGGAAAGTTTAGAGTTGCCGGCATTCTGATCAACTGCTGTGGGACACTCGGTCGCTCTGATTGCATGAGACTGATCAAAAACTTTGTCACTTTCTTTCATCTTCTTTTATCACTCGGAGTAGTTATCATTGCCTATTTGCTATATGATGTAGACTTTGAGTACTTTTACATATCTAGCTTGCATCGTTATTCACAAATTGTATCATTGATTCAAGATATGAATTTGTTGTCATGAAAATGTTTTTACTTATTTTGAGTTTTAGTTGACAATTTTCGGATTTAAATTTCATTGGCTTTTGGTTATTTTTGTCATTTTGATCAGATTGGTCATTTAATTGATTGCTTGACTTATTGACTATTTCTGACAAGATATACATTATACTATTTTATCCTTCGCCTCCAGCAGTGTGTGGTAGTGCCACTTATCTAATACAATTACTAGTAAAATCACCTTTTTTTAACTTGTATATTACTTACTAATTACCAGTCATTCTAATGCTATAACTAGTTATTACATGTACTTTACTTGGATATTACTTTGTTATTTCCGGTCATTACTTCATGATTAATGATAATAATAATAATAATGATAATTGGTACTTCAGAAAACAGCTACTTAGCATTGGGGTGCTTGTAAACTGTGTTTTTTAAACAAGTTTGGTTCTCCTTTAATGTAACTTTGATGCATGAGGAGTTGGCAGTCTGTTCTTGAGTACTGTTGAACCAGAATAAATTAGAATTTCAAGGTATCCCATTGAAGATGCTTTTCACAGATTGTTGCTATTATTTATCATTTGATGCTTTACCATCTGATAATTATTCCCATACTGTTCTTCTATTTAAAATACCATCAATGGTGGCAATTAATTTGACTATCACCTACAGTATACCTGTTTACATAAAGGTTCATTTTCACATCTGAAGTTTATTTAAGATTCCTCTCAACAGGGACTCGGCATACATTTATGATTTGAAGAGGTGGTGTTGATGATGCTTCATCATGACTGTGAAACAAGTTGTCGTCATATATTCAAACAGTAGCCCTCTGATGCGCCTCACGCTTGATCCCCTGCTTTGTTTCACTTTGGGAGAACTCAGGCTCTGGTTATGCATCAGCAGCAACAGGGAAAAGGAAAAAAATGTCCATTGGCTACAGAACATATATTTTGAGAGGAAAAAAAAGCCAACACAGGATGATTATGTTTTCCTTTCTGTTCCAGTTACGTTAATTTTCCTATGTTTCCTATGTTCCTATGTTGCATTCGTTTTATGAACTTTGGTGCAGCATGGCCATTTCTTCAGGGCGGTTTCATCTTGTAGTAATGCCAAAAAAGTCACGCTAATACAGGGGCTGCATTTTGATTTGCTAAATAAATCATGTAAAAATGCTTTCTCTTCTCCCCTCACTTCTTCCCCTCCATGTTTACCTGCAGAGGAACTTCAACGTGAAAGTTTGAAGGGACTTAATGAAGATGGAGATCAACTTTAAGGTAATGTTTTGGGGGCACATAATATTCTGCAAATAATGCCTCATCAGCCCCAGGAGCTACCTGAAAAATTGACTGTGTGCTTCAGTAAAAACATCATGCCTCTCCACGACGTACCCTCTCCCCCATTCCTCTCTGCCCCAGTGCTGAATGAAGAAAAGCAATAATGCTCTCTCTCTTAAATCATCGTAATTGGGAGGAAGTACAATAATCTGTTCTTTTTAACTATTGTTGATCTCTAAGCAGCAGAGCTACAATTATCTTTCCCTTCAGACAGTGTGAATGATGCCCTTTAACCTGCCATGCAAAGCTCTCAAAAAGTCTTCATAATACTCATGTCTCCCACAAAAAGCCTCCTTTGCCGCCACTTTAAGCAATTTCTGTTGAAGTTAGTGAAAAATAAAAGTAGCAATAACAGTCCTGTTGATTCACGAGTGGAGGATGCTAAAAGAGAAATGGAGGAAGACAGAGACATTTTATTCCTCCTCCTCCACCTTCCACTTCTCTTTCCTCTCCCATGCCCTGTTTAATTGATTTCACTTCCTTGATCCCCTCCCCCTACTCTTCCTCTCCTCTCTTCCTCCCGCCGCTGTGAGGTCTAGGGTAATAATTGTATATACATGCAGGACTGCATGGTGACACAATGTTCTTCTTTCCTAATTACAGCCATATTAATCAGCAGGAGGGTGCACTGAGAGGGCACATCATGCAGTGAGCTGTTTAATTGAAAATATTCATTAAGAGAGAGAGAGTGTGTGTTTGTGTGTGTGTGTCTGTTTTTATGCCTGACATCCCTACTAACACATGATGCCAATGTTGCACTTTGGTCATAATTTGGTAAGACATTACCAACTGGTGAAATTGTGACAACATTGCTCTATGGTCGCAAAATTACCAATTCTCATGAAGACTGTTCTACAAGGTTGTAATAACATTGTAGAATTATGTAAATACGCTATCATTTAATAACGTAATAGTTAACCGAATCATTAATACAGATTTTAATTTGCAGATAGCTAGGTGATAAATAATGGGTAAATAATAAAAGTAGTTTGATGGCTGTGTTCTTATTGAATCAAACGCAACCAAGTCAACTGATTAGCAATCTAAAACTCCTGCGCATGCGCAGTACTCTGGGTCCTCTCGCTGTGGCAGTACTGCCTACTGGTCTGGGGCCTATATCTACCGGTGCTGCCACTCTGCAGATAACCCTATCTCGGTTTTCACCTGTTCGGTTTTACATGTTTGCGGTTCAATTTCTTGCTAAATATTTCGAATGCTTAAGTAAGTCAGTGAAAGGGTGTTGGCTAGCAATCTCCTAAGGCAGATCATTCCAGAGTCGATGGGCCATGATGGAGAATGCCCTGTCACTTGGTCTTCAGGCTGGATTTTGGAACGACCAAAAACAGCTACCCCAACATGTGCTTTAAAGGTGATCAATGAAATCTTAAAATCAATCCTAAATTAAACCAGAAGCCAATGGAGGGATGCCATGACGGAAGTGATGTGTTCTCTCTTCTTGGCCCTTGTGAGGAGTCTGGCAGCATATTTTGGAGTAGCTGTAATCTGGCAAGACTACGCTAGCTCAGACAGGTGTACAGGAAGTTACAATAGTCAAGATTTTGATAAAAGCATAAATAACAGTTTCAAGATATTGTTGAAATGTGGGGTTACATTCGGGGACGGTGAACCAATTTGTGCAGTAGCAACACGAGGACCAATAATAATAACCTCAGATTTGTCTGCATTCAAGACATCCAGGTTTGATGGTCTAGAACAGACCTGGGCATTTTACGGCCCGCGGGCCACATCCGGCCCGTTGGCTGTCCCTGTCCAACCCACGTGAGGTCAACCGGAAATTAGAAATTAAATGTAAATAGGTGTACGCCATACACGCAACGACTGCTGCAATACAACTGCATAGCTTTTATTTTGAAGGCTACTGCTATTGTTTTTCAATTTACGTAAGTTAAGTGCTTGCCTATGCATCTTCGCGGTAATGTGTTGGAAAGAAGGCGCCTACCAGAGATACTGAGTTAGCTGTTAGCTGTTACCCCTAAAAACATCGCAGGACTGGAGTTTCAGCTGCAAAACAAAGCGGACAATTTAGACTTTTTCTCCTTCTCTTTGGATGAGAGCTGTGATGTCCGCGACACAACCCAGTCACTCGTCTTTGTACGTGGAATAACGAAGGACTTTAGAATGACGGAGGAGCAATGCGGTCAAAGAAAGGGACGACAACGGGCAGTGATTAGTTCACGGAGGTAACGCTAAATGCCGCTTGGACAAGTTGGACTGAAATGGGACAAACTGGCGGGTTACAACAATGGTTGTCGAAATCTGAAAATGTCGGACTTTTGAAACGGATGCAGGACAAAGTAACTGAAAAGAACCCTGAACTGAAATGTGTATTTTTACATTGTATTATACACCAGGAGGTGATGTGTAAGTCAGTGCTAAAAATGTACCATGTTAT
>OMOT01044480.1:6167-25078 GCA_900312575.1 Acanthochaenus luetkenii
TTTTTTTTTTACCACTATATCACTGTCTACAATACAATATCTGTTTACTGTGTGGCTGCTGTCTTTCTGTGCTGCTATTCCTTACATCCAAGCCCACACATACAGTTATATGCACAGACACCATATGAAACAAATCCTCTCAGAATCTGGCAGCAATCTTGTCGCATGGGCAAATAGCAGTCATTCACCATTCATCAGAAATGAATCCCTCCCCTCAACCATTACATGTTGGAGACATTTCATTATCTCCCCCTGCCATCCCATAGCAGCCTGGCTTGCATGTTTCATCTATTGTGTCGGTAAAAGCACTGACTCCTATCTGATTGCTGTACCAGACATTTGGTATCTTGTAGTTGAGCTATCCGGAATAAGCACCCCCCGTCACATCATGTATTCACTCCACATTACTTTGTATATGTTGCCATCTACTCCAAGTCCCTGTCTTTCTCTCAAACCCTACCTCATCTTTGGCGTCCTCGTCTGTTCTCTCTCTTTCTCCACCCACTCCTCCAATGTTCATTTTCCTCCCACTACTCGTTTCCTGTTGTGTTTGTGTTGGTTATGACTATGTTTGAGTTGTAGAGTGTGCTTTGGATGACCTTTCTGGCCCTTCTGGCTTCCCATAGGGAAGGAGTGGAGGTGCTGATGGCAGACCTCCAGATCCCAGCAGGGGAGTTATCCTATGGCCGCTCCAAGATCTTCATCAGGAACCCCAGAACGGTAGAAAATACATACAGACAGATAAAGCATTCCTGAATTCCTTCAACTTGTCTTGCCATCTATTTTCATCATGAGGGTGGTTTTTCTGTTGCACATAGTAATGGTAGATCAAGCTGTGTGTTTGAATGGCTAACTGTTGAATCCAGAGAGCTCAGGCACCCTGTTTTCTCACATTAAGAGGTTTCTAAAGCAGGAAGGGCTGCTCTCAGAGCCCCCACTCCAGCAATTAGCACATAACCACCACTCTGAGAACACATGGCTTCACTTAGCCATCCCGTCTAGCATGGGAAGTTAACGTTTTTACCCAACGTTTGTATGTGGACTCTTAAAGCCTGCAGCGTTAGAATGGACTTTTTCCCCAGCCAGCAGGAGACCAAACACAGCTTGTAATAACATGATCTCATAGTAGGGGGTTTTGTTTGTTTTTGTTTTGATCACTATCTCTATAGGATCGACTTATCTCCCTTCTGTATCTACCAGCTGCAAACTTTCATGGAGCTGCTATCCACATAGAATCTAGTTCAGCTGTGTTCATCCACATTTCCAAACCCTCATGTCTCCTGAATCATTCTGTGCTGTAATAGTCTCTCAGAGTGGTTTTGGGGTAAGGATGTGTTGGGGCAGGTACTGAGTAGCACCGGCTCAGTCCTCAACCATCTTGAAGACCTCTGGAAGTCAAATGTATATCATTTCTACAACCTTTGCTGCCTCTTTTATGATCTTATTTCAAAGTTTCACAAAAACATTGGCTGGTCCTGCGTGCATCAAAATGACTACAATAGTGCCAATACCAAATAAATCCAGGGTGACCTCTCTGAACAACTACCCCCTGGTGGCACTCACTCCAGTAGTCATGCCTGGAGTGCCGGAGTTTCTTTCGAGTTTTCCCGCATGGAAATTCTGACTAATTGCAGAGCATGTGAGGAACTATGTTATTGCTCCCGCCCCAGACACATCTGACCAATGAGTGACATGAACGTTCTCATGTGGCTTGTGCTTGTGGTATGAAAGGGAACCGAACCAGCTGAAAAACGAAAAAATATCATTCTTGCATCTGGTGCAAACCAAGGAAGCGGACTATCAGGTGTGAAACCGCCCTTAATATCGAATTATCTCTTCTTCCCCGCAGCTCTTCTTCCTTGAGGAGAGGAGGAGGCAGTGCCTGGAAAACCTGGCCACACTCATTCAGAAGATTTACCGTGGCTGGAAGCGCCGCACCCAGTTTCTGCTGCTGAAGAAGAGTCAGGTGGTGGTGGCGGCGTGGTACCGGCGATATGCGGTGAGACTACCCCAGAAACCACACTTAAAAACCTAAACATACACACAGCAAAATACATAGATAGAAGATGAAGGTGCTAAGTGATTCATATCGTTTCCCTTTCCGTCTCACAGCAACAAAAGAAATACCAGAAGATCAAGAGCGCCACCATCGTGATGCAGTCTTTCGCCAGAGGATGGAAGGTGTGCCTCTCCCTGGGAATTAACTTTGTTTTTAATTTAATATAGCATAGAAACAGTGCAAAAATCTGTACAGAAACAACATAAAAATGTATGTATGGTGCTTTCTTTCACCAGGCCCGCAAGCTCCTGAGAGAACTAAAATACCAGAAGAGATGTGAGGAGGCGGTGACTACCATCACTGCTTACTGGCACGGCACTCAGGTACTGATGCGTCCAAGTCCAGCATGATATCAGTGGATGGGGAGTTGATCCAGAGATTCCCTGAACAGAGCGTCAGTTTCCATAGCTTTGATGCAGGCTACTGTATCTATTCATGATGAACAAAATACTGCTCTAGAAGGCTTGAAGTCTTAAAACATTAAGTAATTTTTCTAATTTAGTTTTTCCATCTAATGCTTTTCATTCCAGTGCTTCTGGCTAATGAGCTCGATGAGTTTATAACAGTATTACAAGCATCATGTTCCTCCACAAAGCTATGCTAATCATTATTACTGCTGATTCTTCTTAGTCTTGCTTCGGTGGCTGATGACATAATTGCCACTTTTCTTCTTTTCACACTTCTCTTCCTCTCTCCTTTCTCAAAATGTTCCCTCCTCACATCTCAACCTGTCTTATTTAACGCCCACCACACCCTACCAGGCTCGGATGGAGCTGAGACGTCTAAAGCAAGAGGCGCGGAATAAACATGCTGTGACAGTAATTTGGGCATACTGGCAGGGAACCAAGGTATTTCAACCCAGCCATAGTGTGTCGCCGTGTCCCAGCTGTCCTGTCATCCCTGCTCCCCAAATGCTGTCCCAACCCACTTTGAAACTGCCTGATAGAATCAGCCCCTCTGAATGGACCCCTGTCCCTCCCCGTCCTCTGTCATCCACTGGTCTGACTAATATCCCTTACTGGTTTTTGTAACTCATCCCATTTTTCGTCTCGTAGGTGTAAACAAATTATTTTTAAAGCTTACCCACTAACATCTTTGATATGTTTGTTTTTTAACTTTACAAACCATCACTGGATTTCTGTGGATCTGGAGCCAAAACTATCTCTCCCAAGTAACAGCACCCAAATCTTCCTTTTTCAACCCAGTGTTTGTTTGGTTTTATTTGTCCCCAGTCTGGTGATTTCTATTTTTCCCTCCTCTTCCATAATCTATCGATCTGTTTGACCATACAGTGCCCACCATGCAGATGTACTCTGCAATGTCCTTTTTAGATTTGTATATATACCACCACCATCACACTAAGGGGCGCTTAGTAATAATCATGCCATCATGACCGCATAATGGAACATATGGTGGCCCTTCTTAAAGCCTCTGTGGCTGGGTATAATCTCTGGGATCTGTTATGTACAGACTTTTATAGCCTGTATGCTTACCATTTGTATCCTGTATATAAAACCACATCAATTATTTATTGACATTGATATACTTTACAGTGTTATCGTTGTAGTTGTTACTTATCAACATTTTATCTCAAGGTCTCATAGCCCTTCCACTGATAAGGATCAAAGAGCTTCCACTGACTCATTGTAGATGACACTTAAGCCTATTTGTTCCTGCGTTGCATAGACATGCAAGCAGACATGGAGTTTATCACGTTCGACAAATCAGACGGAAGTAATCAGCCACGTACTTCAGTACTAACCGAAAGGCATCTTATCTGTCAACATCTTTATAGAGCTATGGATAATGTAATAGTAATCCAGACTGTCCCACCATTGTCATGCGGTTCCTTCACAAACACGGCCATATGCAGAAGTCACAAAACAAGAGCTCTACAATTGGTATCTATATGCTTTACTGCATATTGCTCACACCGTCATGCTAACCACTCAGTGCCTTGGGAATGCTAACGGTAGCATCTTTTGTTGTATTTGGGCAATGTGTTGCTTCTTAATGTTTTTTTTTTGTTTTTTTTTACACCCACTCAATACCTCTCCTGGGAAACCTAATTGAATGTAATTGAAATTAACCTCCTCCACAACCACCACCACTTCCCACCAGGCCCGGAGAGAGCTGCGTCAGCTGAAGGAGGAGGCGAGGAATAAACATGCCGTGTCGGTCATTTGGGCCGGCTGGCAGGGCACCAAGGTATTTGGGAAGCCTGTCGACGTCTGTGAGCTACCGCCTCCATCAAACCCCCCACCCACCCCCTTTAGTGCCATACCCTCTCAACATATCTATCAATCTACCTAACCCAACCCATTACCAACACAAGGTACCAGGAAAAGTCTGCCACTTCATTTTGATGGGGTAATGTGAGAACTAGATGAGTGAACTACTGAGTGACCCTTGGATTTGACAGACCTGGGGCCACTAAGAGTGCTGGCTAGCACGGGTAGGGGGGGTGGATTGGGGAAAGACAAGGACAGCACCCACATGCCCCATGGGTTGGTGTAGGAGGTGGGGCGGCCCTATGCAGTCTCTCTCTCTCTCTCTCTCTCTCTCGCTCTCTCGCTCTCTCGCTCTCTCTCTCTCTCACACACTCATATATATTACAGCATTTAGCAGATGCTTTTACCCAAAGCATATAATCACATACTAACTACATCATATACATACTATACATTAACGCATGTCTTTGGACTGTGGGAGGAAACTCAAGCAAACACGGGGAGAACATGCAAAACTCCACACAGAAAGGACTTGGCACGTGGACACTACGACAGATTATTTATTTATTTTTCCTCCGGGAGGAGCTGGACTCTAACCTTCAACAATGTAGTTGCTGAGTGGGAACTCTACCTCCTGAGCTACTGCCACCCCACACATGTCCTCTCTCACACGCACACAGATCTCTTCCACTGATGTTTTGGGTGTGTGCTTGACACTTCTTCCTCCAAGGTCCATACCTGACCTCTGTATGCTGCCTGCTCTCCCTGCATGACTTTGCTTCCTGTGTAGTTTATGCATGTTTGCTTGCTGATTGAAGCTATGGAGTGCTTTTTTCTTTTCTTTTTTTATTGAAGTGTTGTTTGGACCCGTTGAGGCGACTTCTGCTGTCTGAGTTGAATTTTGCTCTTCCACTTTTACACTTGAAGCCCCACTGAAAAGGGCCAAGTCCATTTCTCTCACAGATGCTCCCCTGATATTTTTGTGTATGATCCACAGTGTCCTGTGTTATATTCATTTCAAACTCCTCTGTCTCTGAAGATTGAAACAGTACTTTTCAGTCTCCTGACAGTCACACAGGGCTCATGTGTGCAGTGTGTGTGTGTTTGATGTGTGTTCGCCTCGAGCAAGACGGAGTGACTCCCTCCTCTTCCTCTACTCTTTCCTTGCTTCATTTGTTCCTGCTCTCTCTCTCTCCCTGCCCACCCTCCGACAGGCTCGCAGGGAGCTGAAGAGACTGAAGGAGGAAGCCAGGCGTAAGCACGCCGTCGCTGTGATTTGGGCCTACTGGCAGGGACTCAAGGTACCTACCAGCCCCATTGCCCAGCTGCCACCAACTCTACCACCTACTCAACACCCCTGACCCTCCTCAACCCCCTTGTACCTGTCTACAGGAAGCCAGTTTCAGTTTAAAGCCACAGTCACACTTAAATCCGTAATGCATTTTTGTTGCGGCAAACTGTGCAGTTCTACACAAGGATCCCATGGCTCAAGCATATTGAGCTGATTAGACGGTTATTGGTTGTCATATTACAACAACTTTTGTTGCAGCTCTATTTCACCGACAACATATTTTCAAACAACATTGGCTTTAGATAACGCACGCATAATCAACACAATGCATGCTACACCTTCATCGCAACGCAGTGCTTTTACAAAAGATTGACATAGCAGAAACTGATTTCTCTCATTTTAAATGAATTTACGTATATCAGGGAGTCATTAAGTGTGATCTCAGCTTTTGGTTCAAGTCAGGATCCCCTTGGAAGTTTGATACCTTATTCAGTAATTCAAGGTTGATTGGGTTGTATTGAGCAGCCTGCAAACCAATGTAACCATCTCCGCCTTCATTCTGGCATACTCCCTTTGCAGTGGTGCACATTTCTGTCAACTACTAGATGATTCAGATGTGTATAAGCAGCGAGGTGAAACGTTTCTTTAAAGTTAAACTACCCCGGTAATCCCTCGCTTTAGATAAAGTAACTGATCATTGAATGACGGGTTTTTTTTCTCCTCTTTTCGGTTCTTGAAGCCTGCAGCCCTCTCAGCAGAGAGTTTTAAAACAACTGACCCTGACTGTCTGTCTGATCTGATCTGTTCTTCCCTACCTGTCTGCATCTGCATGACGAAATGTGGAACTAACTACAAAAAGCAACAAAGTGTTTTGTGTAGCAAACAATATTTGTATCACCTATGTTATTTATTTGTCTTCAGGTGTGTGATCTTTGTGTGTCCTACTTTTTGGTGGTTATCTGTTGCGTGTCTGTTGTCTGGTTTTAGAGGAACAATTGTCATCATACACTAGTCATTTATAGCAGTCTTAATCTTTTCATCATGTTAATTGACCACACAGCACCTCACAGTGCTCCTGTTTACAACTCAATTTATGCAATTAAAGTCACCATGAGGGTCATTTTCCATAACCGTTTTCAGCAATTAATTTGGGGCTATGTTTTTATTATTTTATTATTTGTTTATTATATGTTTGATTACAAGTCAACAGCTTGGAGCTTACTTTGTCCCTTCCAGTTGGTCTCTGTCAGCATACATTGTAATTGTTTGTGACTAACCAAGCGTCTGTTATTCTAGTGTACTCTTTGTGTATGTTGCTGTCATCCTCCGTGTCAATTGCTTCCCTTTCTTGCCTGCGCCTCATCCAATTGCTGCGGCAATAGGTGATTGACAGGTGGTGTTGTTTTTCCCCTGTAACAGGTCCGCCGGGAGTACAGGAAGTTCTTCAGAGCAAACGCCGGCAGAAAGATCTATAACTTCACCATCCAGAGAATTGTAAGTAGGGCTTGATGCTTTATGCTTGAATAAATGCATAAATACCAAAAAATCTGAGCTCTTACCTGTGAATGAACGAAAGCGAGCTATGTTTTCAACCAAGTTATACATTATACATTCCATATAATGTAATATGTCCCCAAAGTGGAGACAAATCAAACTGGATTCCTTTGCCATACAGTATTCATGTTGCGCCTGTGTGTCCAGATGCAGAAATACTTCCTGGGCTTGAAGAGTACCGTGCCCTCCATGTCGCCCATAGACAACAATTGGCCGGCCAGGACCTACCTCTTCCTGGATGGAGCCCACACAGAGCTCAGGAGGATCTTCCACCACTGGAGGGTCAGTCCAATAACCAGACCTAGTCTCATCTATCAGTCCCATTCACCCTTATTTAATTATTCTACCCAGTTCTTCTATTTTATGGCATTTCACGGTTTGTATTGTGCTGTTAATTGTTGTAGTAATGACAGTATGTCTGGTGCGTGTGTGCTTGTGTGTGTGTTCAGTGCAAGAAGTACAGGAGCCAGTTCACCGAGGAGAAGAAGTCTGTGTATGAGGAGAAGCTGGAGGCCAGTGAGATCTTCAAGGATAAGAAGGCGCTCTACCCCAGCAGGTGCTGGAGCAGAATTCTGTTCTGATCTAGTTGTAACATATTTTTCAAGCAATATATAAACAGATACAAATGGGGGGGGGGGGGCTCTTAATTGCACATTGAGCACAAAGCCTCATAGACCAAAATACCTCTCGTGTGCCATTTATTGTGAGTCACTTCCTTTGGGTGTAATGATTTGTTTCTGCCTTTATGTCTCAGTGTGAACCAGCCTTTCAAAGGAGACTACCTGGAAATCAGCAAGAATCCCAAGTACCAGAAACTCAACAGCGCCGTGGAGGAGAAGGTTCTGCTGGCCGATGTTGTCTACAAGATTAACAGGGCCAACGGCAAGGTAACCAAGATCAAGAACACCCACTCAAATATTTACCATCCAAGAAGAGGTGAAAGTGTAAAATGTACGCTGCATTTACTTTCTGCGAACTGCTGTGTTTGCACTTTTGAGACCATATCGTTGGAGTTTTGTCTCACTTGACAAGCCCAGTCAAGCACACCAAAACTATTTCAGTGATTTTGATATGCGTGTTTGACCCGGGTCTGCACCAATGCTTTCTGTCCAACTCTTTTATTTATTTTTACAGAAGATGCCAGACATGTCTGGACAGGAGTTTTTATTAGAAGTTATCATACTGTACTCTCAACCCTGTCCCAGTTACAAGATCAAAGAGACTCTTCATGCACTACTATTGACATGTAGCACAATAATAGCATGACATTATTGAGGTGAACACAGTCTCTGCTCTTGTTCCCAGGGTGCAGCTAGAATCTTCCTGCTGACTAAGAACAGCTTTGTACTGGCTGACCAGAAGACGGGCCAGGTGAAGGCCAGTGTCCCTCTGCCCGACCTCACCAGCATTTCAGTCAGCACACAGAACGACGGCTTCTTCGCACTCAAACTCAAAGAGGTAAGGGAGACACGTGTTAATGTTTAGTATAAGTGGAGTCATGGCCATTAGAGGTTCATGTATCGATACAGTTCAGGTTGAGGTCTATTTAGGTACTCCATTTGCCCAAATGAAATTCTGGTGTCTGTATTGACACTGGTGGGAAATCTTGTCTGCCCACAGCAAGTGACGAATCAAAACTTAAGAGTAAAATCCAAAACTGTCCACTAAACAGCAGTGAGCAGCGCTTTGTCCAGAGAAAGCTGGACTCACGTTAGATATTTTGCCTCTCTCGTCCCTTTGGTATCCTTTGGTATCAAACATCAGACTGGTTGGGTTGGTAAACATTAGCGTGCAGTTTACTGATGTCATGTTACATTATTTCTGGGTACGTAAACGTGCAAGGTTGCTTGGTGCAGCTTAACTTATTTCATTATTTTGCACTAGGGGTCGGCCTCAGCTGCCAAAGGAGACTTTTTGCTCAGCAGTGAGCATCTGATCGAGATCATCACCAAACTCCACCGCACTGGGGCCACCACCGCAGACAGGGAGCAGCTCAACATTGATATCTCAGATGAGTAAGAGCCCACCAGCAACATACACACTGCCATTTTGGCCTCATTTGGCCATATCTAACCTCTATTTTAAAATGCAATTATTTTCCATTAAAGGATACGTTTGTTATTTTGGACCTTAGATGCTATTTGCTGACTTTCTACCATGCAACTGATACATAGACCATAATTGCACTGATCGGTTCAGTATTTCCTGTCTATTGGGCAATCTTAAATGCTTTTCTGAGACGGGAAGCTCAGGGTGTAACAATTACAGTAGTGAACTTATCCTTTCAATTGGCACTTGAGTCTTTCCATATATCTGTCTTTCATGGTTTTGTAAACAGGGAATTGGTGTAAAGGCTCATGTTTGCATCCATCTGTGGCTTCAAAAGAACCTTCAAGGGAAAGCGCATGAGGCGTTATACCCTACCATGTTATTCTGGTCTCAGCATCTGACATCTAGCTACGTCTTCTGTCAGTGTGGTGTTTAATGATGTGGCTAATGTTCCTTTGCGGCAGGTTTCTGGTGCAGTTCAAGCAGGACAAGGTGTGCGTGAAGTTTATCCAGGGAAGCCCCAAGAACGGCAACAGTGCGTCCTGCAAGCGCAAGAACAACCGCCTACTGGAGGTGTCGGTGCCCACAACAGCATAACAATGCCCCCTTCCCCAACTCTCCAATGCCATTATTGAGTGTTCAGATCGGGGACGTTTAACCACCAAACCACCACCCACAGCCGAACTCTGCTCTCAAGCACCTACACCCCAGTCCCCACCTGACCCCCAAAATGACTGTGCAATTATTGGATTTTTTTTGTGTTGTACTTTTGTTGTTGTTTCCTTCAATCTCTTCTGATTAGATTTACTATAACTCCACTGTAGCGGCCACAATGTGCCGCCACTTTTGGTAGAGAGAGCCCCTACTGGGTTGCATGCCACAGAGTTTTGGTGTTCAAAACGTTTTACTGGTGGTGTTCTGTAAAACTGGGGTAGAGTTGAAGAAGAAAAAAACCCAAAAAGTGTTATCATCTTGTTTTATGGAGCACAAGAGATCTCTGTTTACCAATGGTGATGTTAATAATGATGATGATGATTGATTGCCTGTGTGTTGAACCGATCTTCAGCGGTATGTCAGGGTGGAGAATTGAGTGACAAGCCGTAGTCTCAACTGGCTTTGGGTCATCCTTTCTTAGTGAGCTCTGACCATGATGAGCAGAGAGCTTTTGAGCCAGGCCTGACATATTTATTTTCTCTGAAAAAACTTAATGACTGCACTTCTGTTCACCTGGGTGTGATCAAAAAAAAGAGGATGGTCTGAAAATGTATTTGATTGTTTTATTATTCTCTATATTGTGTTTTTTTCTGACACCCACTGGTTTAATAGAAAGCACAGTGGGCAGTTCAGCAAAAGCGCCAATGCTTGTCAAATGTAATTTGCCATGTGATTGTAAAACCACTTTTCTATCCTCAACTCCTATGTGCCATTCAACAGGTCCCATATTCTTTCGGGGTCCCATGACTTGTCACATGTGTCAGTGTACAGCCAAGCTCCTGTACTTAAACTACGAACAATAGAGATGATTGACCCCTATTCGGTTACTGTAATTGTTAATATCAATGCCAAAAACGGTTTGAATAGGGGAACCTGTCGACCGATAGTGGCAATTTTATCTTTTTGACGGCACTGCACACGTGATCAATTTCCATTTCCTCTTGGCTTGTCCTCACAAGCAAGTGCAGCTCTTGACCATTCCCAAGCTTTAGTTCATGTAATGCATGTACTGCATCTTTGCCAACCAATGTTTTGCCATGGCAATCCATATCTTTAACATGTGGTATGTCATATATGAATCAAAGAAGACCCTCCTCTCGCATAATGGGGGACTTGATTAAGGCTAATGTCAAAGACAGGGCAGACATTTCTAGTCGAAGGCAAGTTCCCAACCACAAGATGAGAAAGGACTCCGGTTCCTAAGCCTTCCATAATGTCTTCCCAGACTCGAAGCTTTCAGGTTTCTCTGGTGCAAAGCGAAACCCTTGATATCCAAATTGAGCACAAGGGAAATAAGCTCCTCGTCTCAAGTATTGCTTTCCGGTCAAATTAAGCAAACTTAAGTGCGCATGGTCATAGATTCTTGAGACGTTCGTAGAATAAATTGACCAGTCAGTCTTTGCTGGTTGATACCGCTCGTGTACAAATTTGATTCACACACATCTACACGCACGTCAATGTTGATGAACAGGCCAGGGCTTTATTTTGAAGTGTATTTAATACAATATTCTTTATTTGGATGTTTTTTGTGGAGGGTTTTGTACTGTTGAGTTCTTAGTCAACCGTTGTTTCTCTGGTATCTGTAAGGAGGGCAGCCAGACTTGGTCTAGTCATGTTTCTCCAATTCTACAGGGGTTTCTTGGGTATTTTAAAAGGTATTTTATGTGTTTTTTGTAATGCCACAGAAGACACAGGGGGACTTGAGGAATCCGTTGTTCCTGCTCCTCGCGCGGGAACGGTTCAGCTGAATGGCAGTTGTCTTTATTTGTTCCTCTGCTCTGCACAGCTTGAGATTCCAATGCAGTTTTTCTACGGTGACATCTTTCTTCCCTCTCCCTTCTCGGTTTAGTATTTGTAAACAATGGATAGAACTGCAAAATGATGTATACATTCTTGTTGTGTGCCTAATGTTACCTGTGCTGAGAGACAGAATAGGGAAATGTTTCAACAGAACTTAATGTAACATTTACAATTCATGTTTTTTTAAATTAAATAAAAATCAATAATAAATATATATGGCTACTCTGGAATTTGATTACACAAACTTACATTGCCAACATTTCCCCCCTAAATCTATAGTGAATAAGCACCAAGCACCACATTTGTTGGATCATGGGCATTTTCCATGGGCTCTGTGCAGAGTTGTCTTTTCACATGCAACCCATACTATGCAGGCAAATGTGTAAAATCAGCCATCAGTACATAGTATACGATTAAATCCCACATTCCTGGGAGGGCCTGGGTTACTATTTATCAGTGGTATCAACAGGGGGTTGGCTGGGACTGGAAGAGGCCTGGGGAGGGGTGCTAGGAGTGGGTGGACAGCTAGGCCTTGTAGTGCAACAGCTGGCCAGATGTTTTCCATCACATCTAGGGAGAGCTGTCCCGGGTTAAATTCCACGGCTTGGGGAGAGCTGCCGGCAGTAGGTCTCGAGGGATCTGCCCTCAACAGATTGTGCACAGAGTGGTAAAAATAGCGCACCATTTTGGGATGCCCCATACCCGGTTCCCACCACTAAGCAGGCTGGGAAAGGAAGGAGGAGCCCCGGCCTCCCTGTGGAGATTCAGCCCTCAGTGGGAGTGTCAAGGAACTGCACAAAGCACAATCCCATCTCCTGCAAAGCCTGTGGTATTCAAACCAGCAGTGTGCACTGTACACCAAGGGTTAGGGTTAGGATCACGCTGCTTCCGACATTGAGTAGTCTTTGGCGACATCTAGTGGATGTTATACAAGTACCAATTATTTATATTTTCCCATCTGTCTCCACCTAGGCCCATTTGGCAGAGTGCAGCAAAGCCCAGTCTGCACCGGAAGCGACTCAGCCACGTTTGTTATTCATCCGTCTACTCTCTTTTTTTGCATTTATTGATACGTTTGTTTATTCATTCATGTAATTATGGTTGACTGTCCGCCATACAGTATATTTACTTGACATATCCTTAAGGGTGGATATTACTTGTACAAATGTGGCCTTTTTGAATGCATGTAGCTGAAACAGTGTGTATGTAAATTGTTGCAAACACCATTTCAAAATAACGTTTACCCTAATTACCCACATTACTTGATTCTAGCATCCATGATGTCAGCATCCCCACCCTGACGACACAAGCAAGGCTCTATTATGTTATCTGTTGGACATAACCGACCCACATAAATGTTGGATTACCGATCCTGTTATTTTCTACTATCATCCTCAGATTGGGACTGTTGCAGCCTCCTGGCTGCAGCATGGTCAAGAATTTGCCAAAAAGCACAACATCCTTCAAGCCCATGGAAGTTATGTGGAGCTGGCAAAAGATACAGATATTGGCTGGTTCTATCAGAAGGGTGCTCTGCTTTGGTTAAAGTTAGGTTTAAATGTCTTGATTGGGGCAGTAGGGTGCAGTATAACAAAACTTCTAGCAACATTTCCAAACTTGCTTATATAAATAGATGACATTTCTGAGGATAAAGCGGAGCAAAGACTGACAAGATATTATTTGGTCAATGTGCAGGTGTGCCACTAGTGCAGGGGTGGGGGTCAGGTAGATCGTTGGCTCATTTTCTGTAAAGCCTTTGAGACAAGCTGTGATAAAGGGTTATATAAATAAATAACGAACTTGAACTCTGATAGGTGAGGTGCTACTGTACTTTGACACATCGGAGTGGGCGGCTCACTGGTCATATATACGCAGCACCCATTGGATTAGTCATTAGACAAGGTCTGAAATGACCACCCACCTAGCAGTAAAATGTGTCTTTGGCAGATAAATCAAGGTCACCTGCCACAGTGACCGATAAGTGTTTGAGATTAAAATAATTGAATGGATCAGTTATAGACGGTCTTTGCCTGTTATCAAACTTTTAAACTACACTGCAAAATGCAATTTTTTTCATTAGAATTAAAAGAAATAGGGTCCAGGTCAAAAACGGATGGAGTTACGCTTTAAAGGCCCACAATGACTTATCACTGGTTTACTCTGCTAACATAGCCCTAAACTGGCGGCCCTTACAAGCCAACTAAAATCAACTGCCAAATGAGTTTGTGGCTACACAATGGAGGCAAAATATGCACCCTGGCTACTATTCATCCAACTCACAGTCAGATGAGTGTAGGGTTAGACCAACATATGAGTTTGTCAATATATTGGGCTGATATTGGACTTTTATTAAAAATCAGAGGTTGTTCAGAGTGTCATCCACCTACAATATGATGCAGTTTGTTAAATTATATATTTACTGTATACTTGATCAGTACTACACTTATTGTCTATGGAAAGCCCTTAACCTGAATTGATTCTAATACAACAGTTTGATCAGATTCCATAACATTTTCCAGACGTTAATTGATTATCATAATTATTTGTAGTAGTCGTAGTATCCATGGTCTAAATCAGGGATTGGCAATCAAACAGTAGGTGATTTCATCTATACATTTGTCCTCTCTGGTGTGCTAATCAGTCAAATTAGATGGTGTAGTCTTTGGTTGGAATGAAAATCTGAATACTCTGCACTACATGGCACATGGTTTCCCACCCCTACTCTAAATGCTGTAGAGAGAGGAACTAAACACCAAACCCAAATCCGTGTAAAGTCTGACATCTAATGGTAAAAAGCATGCTACTGACCGGTACAACAGGTAGCGTACCTTTTGTCCACCTTCTGATGGGACAGTAGTTCTGGTCCGGATCCAGGAAACAGAATGTCTATCTGCACTTAGCTCCATCACCATGATGCTGACGTGTGATGCAGTTATCACTGGGACCAAGGGCACTATTACAGTAACATAGGTAGTAACACACAGCAAACTAAAAGTATGTCCATGTCCAAGATGGACGCAAAGTCCATTACACACATGCGTATCATCACATATATCATCAATGTCCATCAACCCCTGGAGCAGTTTGGGTTTCAGTACCTTACCTCAGTGTACTTAAACAGTGATGGTGGGTGATGTCTGCATTGCTGTTGAACGTGTCTTTTTGTTAGCCTCTTCTCCTGCCACCTTTGAAATAAACTCATATCCACAGAGAAACTGAATTACAGACTGAAGTTATCCACCAGTTAATCAAATTTTATAATGAAACAACTCTGTAATGAGTTGTGGCACGGACACAGTTGAGCAAGTTTACAGCCTGAACATGCTGAATTGCATGATTAATTAAAAAGACAGACTTTCACAGACTTGAGCTTATGAGGTGGCTTTTTGATTGAATATGTAATTAATTATATTTATGGAAAAGTTAATTTGTGCTATCCGACAAACTGCCAAAGTCTATATGCCTTCCATATGCACTCCATATTGAGCACAGTGAGATGTGACATTGACATATTTCCAAATGAGGTGCCCCACCACATGTGGTGCCCCAGCACCTTGGAGGTGAATGGGAAGGAGAAGCAGTTCCCCCTTCCAGAGGCTGGCCTGCCGCTAAACTTCACCAATAGCTGTTTAAAGGTACAGAAGGCTCCAAAACACAATACCGTGTCATAGACTTGAAGCACTGTACACAGTCAGCAGAATTGCAGAGGTGGCGAGTGAATGATCCTGGTTCAGTCAGTGTGTCGTCTGTAGGCATTGCCTTGCCTCCTAATGGCTTTTAGTGGCAGATAGGCTAACCGTGAGTGAGTGAGTGAGTGAGTGAGTGAGTGAGTGAGTGAGTGAATATGTATGCAAGTGTACTTTTTGGATCCATCAGGTGCTTTGCATCTAAAAACATTTATAAATTATCTCTTGTTTTTTACTGTAAAACAAGTCCTTTCCATAGCATTTCAGAAAGCACATGAGAAATATACTGCAGTAAGATGGCATGTTCCTTGTTCACAGTTTTAAAAAAAATACTACTTGTTTTGTCAAAATTGTATTTAGAAATAAATTCACCTCTGAAAAGGGCTTGTCAGAACACGGTCAGGTTGTGAAGAAAGCTGACCAATCATCTTATATTTGTCTTTTGTTTTATGTCAGTGTAACAAATCATGTAATTCAGAATTTTTCTAAAATATTTAGTTGCTTGGCAAGCTAGTTAGCCATTACCCAGCAGTACCTAGCCAGCAGCCAGCAGCCAGCAGCTAACCTGGCCACATGTTCACATCATTTTACACAACAGTCAATGTGAGCTTGATTCATCAAGTTCATATGATGTTCTCAACACAGTTCATTCCTTAACATAAAACTAGTGCCGTGCGAAAAAGAAATTACAAATCATTTTGAATGAATCATTTTTTATCTCAAAATAGAGTATGCAATAGTACATACTGGTACAAGTAAATCAAACCTCCCACTCTGTTTCCCATCATAGCAACCTAGTGCGTGCAGGCTCGTCCAACGCTTTTGTGTATTGACTTTCCATCATTTCAAACCAGTGTTCTTCACTTCCTGCCCCACATCTGAATTTTGCGCGTCATCAGAATCACGTGACTGCAAACAAGCTATTGAACGAGTTTGACAGCAGCTCTTCCAGTGTTCGGACAGTTGCCCTTCCTCTCGCCCGCTCACAGCCACGTTCAGCTCTCTAAAGCCTTTCGAGTTTCATTTGACCAAATCCATATACTGAATACTCAAACTGGACATGGCAGTGGTATAGAACGCTGGAGATGCTAGTGCTAATCTCAGACAGTCTGCAAATACAAAGAGGTCTGAGGTGTAGCTATAGGCACCAGACCTAGAAGAGCTTTAAAAAGTGATAAGTAACATCTTGAAATCAACTATGTACGTGACAGGTAACCAGTGAAGGAAAGCAAGGATTGGATTAATGTGGTCTCTATGTTCAGCACCTGTTAGAACCCTGGCGGCTGCGGTCCGTATTGAGGCAGGAGGTAGTTGCAGTAGTCTAAGCAAGAGAGGATAAAGACATGAAAGGCCTTCTCCAGGTCAGTAGAAGGAATGGTTTGATTTTGGCTATATTTCTCAGCTGAAATAAGCAGGACTGCATTACCCTCTTCACCTGCTCGTCAAAAGTAAGGTTTGAGGGGTGTATTATATTATAGTGCTTCTCTCACCATATAAAATAGACAAGTAGAATCAGCGACATTAAAAATGTTGCATGATAAAATAATAAAAATAAATACAATTATATTGGATTAGGATATGCCACGTTTTGATTCCCTCACAATACTAGCAAAGATTATTAGCATGCCCTGCCCTCTAGTGGCCTAAAAGGTGTACAGCATTTAACTTTACCTGCTAAAGGTCTTTTTATTACCTGCTAAAATCCTATAGTCTTTTTATTTTATTGTGTTGTATTTTAAGTGTTTACTATGTTGTAAATAGAGAAAGATGCATGTGGGAACAACACATCTCACTGCCATGAATGCCATGTGTATGTGATCAATGAAACTTGAGTTAATGTGCAAGACACACAGGACAGAACATATTGCCTGGACCAGACAGCTGTATCTATGAAAAAAACTCAAGAGTTCAATTCATTTAGAGGCACTGGCTCAAAATGAACAAACCACCGAAAACACGGCTCGGCACTACATAAAACAAACGTGTGCATCTTTTACTTAAAATATGGGGAGAGACCACTGACACAATCTGAAAGCTAGATGCTATGTTTTGAAAAGTTGAAACATAGTTTTGAGTAGTGTTGCCAACTATCCTCCACGGAAAGTAACTATTGGCTGCTCAAGAAGTGGCTAGAAGTTGCTATCTGATGGCGCACACTAATTTGCATAATTTCCTACAGTCCCTACGCAGTATGGGAAGTGCTGTAATAATCAGAGCCCTTTAGATTAGACAATGTAGTAGCAAATCAGCGTCACAGATTTGCTGCAAAATACATTGGGAGTCGACTCCTTCACATTTGTTCCAGTGGTTTGAAAGAAATCGCTGATTTGCCACTAGTCACTTTTTAAATAAGGTCGCCAGGGAGTCTGAAGTCGCCCAGTTGGTAACAGTGGTTTTGAAAGCTTTAAGCTGTTTTGACGTGACTAGCTGTGGTCACGTGTCCCAAATGGGAAATTCGGGGGCAGGGAGGCTTGTCTCGAGCCAAAGTGTGTATAAAACGCTGCCTGCTGAAGTGCCTACATTCGGCCGGTTTTGAAGGCAGCATAGAAACCAGATTCCTTTGTAGGTACCTCCACACAAAAACGCTGTTCTAAAGGAAATTTGCTGCGTCTCAATTAGAAGGCAGCTCCCTCGCTGCCTGATCAGTTAATGTCCTTCAGAGCCAGGGACGTGCGGTCAGGGGAGGCAGGTGAGGCAGAGCCTGTCATCATGACAAGTAAAAATAATAATAATGATAACATAAAATGAATAAAACGAATAATATTTGTCCACTGATCTTTATGTATGACTAATTTCGAACATTTTTATAGTCAAAATCGCTGAATTTGACTATTTCCTGTTACAGGGGTGAAACGCGAGGTGCGGCAGCAACGAGTCGAGCTTCACCTCTGAATGCGCAATCCATATCAAACTGGGTTGATACATGCAATTGGCCCGTGCCTGTTGCCGTATCTCTGCATATCGCCAATATGTTTGCAGATATGCTTATATACCCGGATTTTCCACAGTCTGGCTAATGTCTTTAACCATTAAAGTTTAATGTTCGTAAGTGACATATTTAGGTTTGCTGATGGGACATAAAACCGCAGTGAAAATGCCAAGTAATATTTTTGCTTCACTGAAGGTGGCGTACGTGAGCCAACAGGTGCTTGTTGCTGCTGTTCTTCTACTCAGAGGCGCCAGGCGAGTCAAGTGTAGAAGAGGAATGAATGCAAATCTCTAGGGACAGAACAAGGCTTTCAGAAACACAGAGACAATTGAAACAATTGTGCCGAAGCTTCATGAAACGCTCGAAACGCTACTCGACAGTGAAGTCATTGACTTATAGAAGTATTTTCACCTAATGAAGCTCCGTAGTCGCGTGGTAGCGCGTTGGTATTTTAATCTTTAGGAGTTTTGAAGCGTGACATCGAACCCAAGCTTTTGCTTCTTAAGACTTAACGTTTTTTCTTATCTTTACGTACCTTTAATACGTACCTTACGTGTGTGTGTGTGTGTGTGTGTGTGTGTGTGTGAAGAATGCTGAT
>OMOT01044482.1:4650-30510 GCA_900312575.1 Acanthochaenus luetkenii
GGGAGAGGAGAGAGAGAGAGAGAGAGAGAGAGAGAGAGAGAGAGAGAGAGAGACTTACAGAGTCAGAATCAGGCTGAAGCACGACTGTTTTCCCCCTCAACTCTTCTTCTCCTCCCTCTTTACCCTGTGCTCACTCTCTTACTCTAGTCCTTCCCTCCTTCACTTGGTTGCGCCCAGTTTCCTAATGAAAACAGAACAAAAAGCCCAGTATCTGGGAGGGACGGGGGGTTTTCTGGGGAGGGGACTATATCGTCAGTACAGCGAGAGGCAGGCTGTGTTTCAATAGTCTTTTGACAGGCTCTCGTCCACTTCCCCTCGGGGGAGCCGTTCCATTACTCTGATAACTCAAGTGAACTTTCTGAGATCGACCCTTGGAGGGCCGAGGGAGCGAGTCGACGACTTGACATCTGGGACTTGTACTTGAGCTGGATGATTCGAGAGACTTGTTTGAGCGTTTCCCAATGTTCATGCAGGAGGCACGTCTCTTCAGGATTTGTATATAATATACCGGTACACATATTTCAGCCGACAGAATGACCCATGTGTGTGTGTGTGTGTTTGAGAGAGAGAAAGGAATAGAGAGAGAGGAAGGTGTCAGACACAGAGGGATGTGCATGTGTACATCATGAAATGTTCTAGGTCTCATCCACACTTCATCTGTACAAAGTTTTGCCATGGATTTTCTAGAAGAAACAAGTTGGCTACATTAGATGCACTTTATTGATCCCCTAGGGGAAATTCAGGTGTTACAGCAGCAATTGGCAGAACAGTTATTGTGGACCATCCATAGACTGGCTTCACTTGTCGACTGACTTCACCCATAGACCTACAGCTGGTGGGGTCACAGTTCATCTTCACCCTGTTTGAACATGGCCCTCATGTCTGGCTTCCTCTTTGTGAAGAAACCCTCAACATTTCCCTTTCTGTTAAACATCTCTTATCCCTAAAACAAACATTAAGAGTCATCACATCATGCTGAAACTTTTTCCTTAATAATAAAGAACACACCAAAATGGTGTTATGTACTGCTTGAATAATTTACATTACTGTACATATCACCAGCAACAACAGATAGGGGGATGGGTCATTCAGGTTCACCTAAAATAAAAAAGCAGTCAGAGCAGCGCATATGATGACTTGGACAGAGACACACACACATACACACATATTACATCAATGTTTGCAACGTGTACAGGTTTGACATTAAAAACCAATGTTATCAAGTCAGAAATTACAGCTAGGAAATATGATTCATACTCAAAATACATTTCACAGAAATACAGTGAAGATACAGCGCAATATTCTCTAGACCAATATTCTCTATGTTCTGTTTCCACATCAGTCATGTTCCAACAGAGAAACATGGGCGTACTGCATAGATAAGATTCCTACTTATATTCTTAGCATATATACACACACACTTATACTTGTATATTACCTCTTTATATACTATCAATAAGAGAAAAGAGACCACTCTCTCATTTCTACTTGTCAATGTCATGTTGTTTATGAGGGGAGAGGGGGGAGAGACAGAGGGAGAGAGAGAGGGGGCAGTGAGAGACAGAGAGAAAGGAAGAGAGGGGGGGGGCAGAGTGAAAGACAGAGATACAGAGACAGAGAGAGAGAGAGAGGGAGAGAGAAACAGAGAGTGAGAGAAACAGAGACAGAGAGAGAGAAACAGAGAGAGAGGGAGAGAGGGGAAGTAATAAAGGAGAGTTGTTTTGATCATATATATTTGTGTAGACACAATCTGAAAATGTATGAATGTGAAATGTTTTACCATATATATATATCATATAAAACGTTGTGATTCATTACAAATAACGTTTTCAATTATTTTATTCAGCTTACTGTGTTATATCAAACACTACAACTGATGTCTGTCTTTACCCAAGGTATGAGTGATATATCTTTCACTTGTTTTTTGATTTATCATATTATTTGAAATGAACGTAAGATGAAATCGAGCAGAGTCAAAGAACATTTTCATAAATTAGACTGTTTCCATTTCTGAGAAATCAAAATTAATTTAGCATACACAAGATGTCTTTTGCAATCTCATTGGTTCCTGTTATTCCCTTTTTAATTGACATCTCTCTCTCTTTCACACACACACACACACACACACACACACACACACACACACACACACACACACAGAAATTAAGAAGACTTACTGTATATGACAAGGATCTCATATCTTATACTGGTGGTCACACAAACGATCAAAATGCATCTTGATTTTCATGAAATTGTTTCAGAGTTATGCCAACATCGACGAAAGCTTGTATAGCCTAAGATATAAAAGGTTAAAACCACATTTAAGGCGAGGCGTCACAGCTGAAAAGGAAAACAATAATTGTATCCCAGCAGAATTTAATTGTACATGTTGAATATGGACACAAATACACTTTTTGTATTATGACTTGTATACATTTCAAATTTGGATATCAAACAACTTTTCCTGTTTCACTGTGATTAATAACTAAATAGTCATTTACAAAGGGATTAATAAACATTTGGGGGTTTTCTTGTTTTTGCTGAATTATTTACAGAATACTGGCAAAAATCTCAACATTCACAACTTTTTATGTAAAATGCCCCATAAAATAGAAACGCTAAAAGATATCAAAAGAGCCTCTTCAAATTACCACCTATTTTTGTTAAGAAATCTGGTGGCAATATCTACAAGTTAAGTTGAATAAAGAAAGTGATTTGCCTACAAGGAATCTGTCTTTTTAAGAAAATGTCTGTTTACGTTTGTTGTTGTTGTTTTTACCTCGTTTTTACTTGGTGCACTCGACCTAGCTGGTATGAAAACGTATAAACTAACTAGTTGCAGTTGTTTTAATGAATGTTTTGTATATTTCATGAAACTACAGCAATTAGGGAAGCAAAGCATTATGATTATTGAAATCTGTCAAATAGGAAGCACTTGCCAATGTATGTCAAAGTTCAACATGTGACAATTTGGTCCAGTAGTGAATCCTACAAAGTTCAAGTCCGTCCAGCAGACACGTGATAAAGCACAGTATGTCTGCAGAAACACAAACACAGAGGATCATGACACCCAGTCAGCCGGTGTTATGCTGAACTGTGGTATGACAGACTGCTTGGGTCACCTTGTCACAGTCTATTTCTGTCCGATCCTCCTCTTTCCTCCGTGTTTTGCTTTGTCTTCTGTCTCACACTGTCAAGGAGTGAAGGAGGAAGTCGCCTCCCAGGGCATGGAAGGGAGGGGTGGCCGTGTTTGTGTGCTTCAATCCTTATGATGACCAAATGTCCTCAGTCAGGATAGTAAGATGAGGAAAATCCCGGATTAGGTTTAGGTGAGGGTAATGGTTAAGGTTAACGTTAGTTTACGGGTTAGGGAATGAATGTAGTCAATGGAAGGGCCATGTAAGTTTAAAAGTACAAAAGTGCCTGTGCATGTGCAGAAAGCAAACTAATGTGATGTTGAAATAAAGTCTGGAATCTGTTTCTCATACGCCAAACACAAGGTGGGTGTTGACCTGTCACCTCTCAAGCACCTCAGAGAGACCCGGCTAGTCCCACATATCCGATCTACGAGCTAAATTCACCTGGACATGGAGCTACGCCTCTAAACCTCGGGGCGTTGTTGCCAAGAAATGTGCTCAGCTCTCTGTACCCGTTAGGCCCCTGGCATACACTGCCTTCCTGCCACTTTATGAGGTGCTGAATCTAATTTGGGTGACACGTGTGTTGGTGTGTGTGTAGCTGTGAAGTCTGTGACTGCACCAAAAGAAACAAAGTTCCACCCTCTCCTTGTAAAACAAGCCATTAGTTGACCTTCGCTTTTGGTTTCAGCAGTTTATTTGACCATATAAATGTGTGATAAATCCACATATCCACATATAGTTAAAGGACTTAAATAAACTTGAATAAAGTAGTCATATCAGATAGCAGTGATGAACTGACAGTACAGAATAAAAAGACTGTAAACAGGGTGTAAATAGAGTTTAAAAAATACTTTTATATATAAAATAATAAATAATATGTGCAAAACAAACATCACAAATCAAATGTGCATAACAATAAAAACAACACACAAAACAGGGTCTACATTTATTGTGCCAATCCTCTCGTCACATAATGGGTAAGGTGAATGGGCCTGCTTTAATCCAGTGTTTATAAAAAAATACAAATGTAAGACTGATTTAACTGTTGCATACTATGAATACTCAATAAATTCATTTTCAGAGAGCAAAAAATACGTCTTCAATCCAATAAATCAACATGTAAACAAAAAGACTACTGGGGTGACAATGTTTCAACAGGTGGCGCCATATAGCGATAACACATTGGCCTTTTAAATTCAATGCTGCTCAAGTAAAGTTCCAGTGGAGGATTTTAGATTGTTCTTTATCAGAGTTCATCTAGGTCTGCACATCCAGTGTATGTACTGCTCAGTATGCTGCTAGGGCAGACCTGGGTCCAATAGTACTTGCATTATGTATGTTGTATGTTTGTACTTAGATGCCAGAGGGGTGGGGTTTGCCACAAAGGTTAACACAATCAGTACTAGAAACTTTAGACAATCTTCGGAAGTTACTTTACTTCTCTGTGATTGACAACTTACTTGACACTATCTGAACTGTGCTGAGGCAGTAAACTCATCTGGTACACCGTTCACTATGCTAAGATTTATCTGCCAATGCTATTTGAGCAATGTCTGCTAATGGGATTATCTCTGATGATGCAGATTCCTATGGTGATCTGAGTTGAGTTGTGCAGTCTACATTATCTCCCTGCATATCTGGAAAGCGCTGTCCAGTGAATGCTGGCATCATGCTCGGGCATCCAATCAGGACCGAGTAGGATAGACCGCCTGCTGTGGACTGGCAGCAACCAATCTACCTCTTCACCATTTTCCCGAACACGGTCTCTGCTGAATAAGGAGGGAGGAGATAACACCGTCACTCAATTATTTTTCCTGCCTCAGATTTTGCCAGTGCAGGGATTCGACCTGACGATGTTCTGGTCACAAACCTACGTCTCTACCCATTAGGCTACCATCACTCTGCTTTCTTTAATTTCTGATTCTCCATCCATAGTCGTCTCCTCTGTGTGGATGAGCCTCCAGATGATTGTTCCCTAGATAAACCCTAAGTCTGCATCTATCCCCTTAGACCCTCTGATTAGCACTACGTCACAGAATAGGGAAGTAATCCCGGTCTGGCCCCAGGAATAGAACACCTGGGAGGGCCAGGCCACTGTGTCCCAGGGTAATCCCTCTTTAAATAGCCCCTGGGAAGGGAAGGAGGGAGGGAGCCGGGGCAGGGAGCACCACCAGTCAGTGTCCTCTTATCCCTTGGACACACCACAGCAGCCGGAGGAGGAGAGGGACACAGAGAGAGAGAGAGAGAGAGAGAGAGAGAGAGAGAGACCACTGGGACTATAGGAGGAACGTGGATCATACAGGATGAACTTTGCTGCTCAGTTTTTCTACTCATGCTACTTGAGGGAGCGACTTGAGCGATTGATTTCACCCAGGCCAGCAATTAAAGACAGCGAGGAGAACGACCCCTTCTGGCAGAGGTGGGAAATTACAACCTGTGATCCCCCCGATCCTCCAGACCTCTCCCCTAGCCAGATCAACCCTGTAGTGACAGATGTGGCCCCTACCCAGGCCACATATCAACCTCCACCCCAAGACCTGGAGACACTTCCTAGTTTGACTCCTGAAGCAGCTCCTGCTATGACAGCCACAGTGCCTCCCCCTCTTCCTCCTCCAATTCCTTCCCTTCCATCTCCTCCACCTTGTTGGCAGCCTACCCAAAAAGACCCATCCTCTGTTCGCCAATCTCTTCCTCCACCGCTTCCTCCTCACCTTAATCCCACACAGAAATCAACAAAACCATCCGCTGTGACTAAAATACTTCCAAATCCGTGTTTGGCTTCTCCCGTCTCCAAATCCAAGGCATCCAAACTCCCCTCTGACAACTGTATCTCTCCTCAGACGGTCCGTCCTGAACCTCATCCCGCTCCCTCCAGAACCACAGCAGTAATGGCCTACCCCTCTTCCTTCTCCCCTTCCTCTTCCTCAACGGCTTTTAGCCCGCTGAGCTCCACTCCAGATTACGGTGGGAGAAGAGAGCTATTCCCTTCTTTCCAGGTCCTGGTAGGCTTCCTCCTCCGCCTGGTCCTCTCCTTCATCCTCCTCTTCCTCCCCAGGTAAATCCCACAGACTCACAGGAAGACAGAGTGGGGTACAGGGTTTTTCTCTGGAAACCAAAACAAGAAAAGGAAATAGTGAGATACTATCTGTACGAGTCTATTGTATACTGCATTACATTTGTTGTAACCTTCATGGAGCAGCAGATGGGTGGGGCTTACTGCATCAGGGAAATTAGGATACTGTTAGGTAAGAGTTCAATCACAGAAAACCTAACTAAATTCACTTTCAAATACTTTGATGTGAGTGTGTAAACTCAGACTAAGGCTAAGCTATTGCTAAGTACTTGGACAATAACACTTTGAACATCTGATATCATGCACATTATGATAGCTGAAGGTTTTTGCTGGGAGGCTTTTCCCCATATATGTTTGATAGTGGGAAAATGTAAAAGAAGCACGCACACCAGTCGGTCAGGGCATCAAGCCGAAAAAAAGGTCATTAAGAAGCTCCGAAATATTTGCTTCATTTTTTTGCACCACGTCAAATTAAAAGAACCTCTTGTTGCCTCAGTCAACACAGGCCCAGTATGAGAATGAGAAAGTGACCGACTAGCAGGGCAGAGGGCAGAACGGACGAGGCTGAGCGAGGTGAAAGGTCACAGTATTGTTTGTGGCAGATCACTGTGATATAAATAGATTGGGAGTTCACTGGGGCTGAGTGACATTCAAATGGTTGTTTGGGAAAGGAACTCCACCTGGTGGCCTCTTGATGCTAGCTGAGGCGGTACGTTAACGCGATGAAGCCGTGCTATGTCATCATCAGTGGATTCTCGGACTGAAAAAATCATTTCATGTTCATTTAGTTTGAAAGACAGAAAGACAGACAGAAAGACATATCCATTAGGGTTTGCTTTTGCCTACTTTGGTGCCAAGATGGGTGGGGTTTGCCACATAGGACAATAACATTTCAAAGTTATTTTATTTCTCTGTGACTTGCCTAGGGCTATCTGAACTGCCCTGATGCACCAAACTCCACCCCTCTGGTACTCCAAGCAGATATAAAACAAACAAATGATTTGCAAACACTATAGATCTGCATACAACTGGCACAGGTACACAGCAAAACCTCAACGTTTTCAACTTAGCTGTTCCCCATTTGTGATCTGCTTTAGTGATCCTCTTATTTGTTCGTACTGTGTAAAGTGCCTCCTAATTAACTAAATCTACAAACCAATCCAGTCTTTTATCATTTGTGCAATGTCATTGGACTCGTGAAAGACCTGGGAGATTTAGAATGAAACTGAACTACGTAGACGGATAGCACTGCTTGATTATATTCAATCCAGTGAGCTATTATCCATCAAACTCTCTCAGCTTCGGCCCTACATTACCACTTTTGTCTGTCTCCTAAAAAGAAGAGCTAAACAACCCAATGAATCACAAGTTGACGTATCGATGTAATCAGTCACACTGAGTGGAAGCTGAGGTGACATGAAAGGTGAATTAATTCATCTCAGACTGAGGCATCCAGACTGAAAGTGTGCACAATGTGTGTGTATGTGTGTGTGTGCGTGTGTTAACATACGCACACGTCAGGTTTGAGGTCAGTTCACTTCCAACTCAATCAATCCAGGAAGTGGATCTTCTTCAAAACTCAAAAAATGTCAAAATCTTATCTCAAACGTTATTGAGAGTGAAGGCTGTAATATTAATGTTTGAATTGTAGTGCCAGCGTGGATTTTGAATTGAGTGAATTAAAAGTGCAGTGGCTCAGCCCTGGTGTGTGTGGGTTGGCTTTACAAAAACGGCAGCAGTAGGAAACCATCCTAATGTATCTTGACGGTGAAGCTGTGCGTAGCTCAGGCAACAGTTTTACTACCATAGTCGTCCAGCGGCCAGATAGAGGCTTCGCTATTGTCTATTTTGGTTCATAAACACGTGCAATACAAACATTCTCTTGTGAATTGATAGACCCAACCCCTCTTCTAGGAGTCTGGTGTACATAAAACACAAGAGATTCTACACAGTCTGCACATTTTGATACAATACACAATATAGCACAGTATCCGCTAATTGAATGGACACAGATATATTCTGAGAAGGTGAAGACTGTACAGAGGTGTGTAGTCTGGATGAACATAGTGCAGGTACAGTATGAGCAGGAACATGTAACGGTTCACTACCAGACAACAGTGTAGCAGTCGATTCTCAAAATTAAAGCCTGCATTCCTAAAGTATCTTGGACATATGAAGTTAATTAAATGAAATTAACCTGAAGTTCATTATTTAATATCTCTAAACCAGGGGTTCTCAAATGTTTTCACGTTACACACAAATAAGACCACGGACCCCCATTTCATAAGATTTTGTCTCAGGGGAAATGAAAATATCTTGGTTGTTGTTGATTTAGTATTAAATTGAATAACTGTCTACACTGTATGTGGAGAGATGACACGAATTTGAATTGTGTGCCATCAATCATTTTTGCAAAAGTATGGGTCAGTTTTCTCAAAAGGTGGATATTTCCTTTGGGAATGAAACTTTGTATTTTGTGTTATTCATTACCATTTATAGTTATTCCTCCTTGTCCTTCTCTCTCTCTCTGTCTTTCTCTCTCTCTCACCCAGAGATGAGTTGCGTCTGGTCCCCAGTAAACCAGGCAGCTCTTATAAAGGAGGCCCCATCAGAAACGGCACCATGGGCCGCAGACCCACCCTCATCGAGCCGGAGCGGCTGAAGGACTTCGGTGAGGAGGAGCATCTCAATGGGGATGTGAAGGTTTGGGAGGCCAAGGTGGTGGGGCCCCCCGAGGTCCAGCTCATGGACCCCCCCAAGACCAGAAGAGTGAGCAATTTCACATCCGCTTCCAAACCCCCTCCCCAGTACCTCCGCTTTGAGGACATCAGTGCCGCTGCCTTCAAAATCCAGTCCAGGATACAGAAGACTCCCTGCACGGTACGCCATATCATGACCTGCCATAGTGTACAGTGATGTGGTGGCAGATAAAGAGGCAGGTGACCTCTGAACTCCAGTTGGTGATCACTATTATGGGAACAACATAATCAAAAGAAAACTACAACATTGATGTACTCTGTCTGGAGTTTTGATAAGGGAACAACTAGTAATCCATATATAAAAATCTGCACATTCTGTATATGTACATCTGCATTGGATATGTTTGATAGGGTGAATGTTTTTTTATTTTATGTTTTTTACAATGCACATATGCAAGCATGTTCTACTGCTGTTATTTTGCACACCTTGTATGTTATCATACTTTTCATTCATATACTGTATTTAATATATTCTAGCATTGTAATTGTCAAATGTCCCATTTGCTTTATTGTCATTTACATTATATTTTTCTTTCGTTTGCTGTATCCAAGTATTTTCTTCTGTAACGACCACATTTCCCCACAGGAATCATTAAAGGTTCATCTAATGAAATCAGTATAAACAAAACATTTATATGCAGAGGAATATTGATTATTTTCTCTTTTTTTCTTTTGAAAATATTTAATCTACTTCTTATAATGTATACTATTAATTTAGATCACAAGGTTTATATCAGCTTAAAAAGGTGGGCAAACTCTATTTCACAAATTAACAAGGTAGATTAACTGAATTTAGATGGGTCAACCTACTGTACACTATGGCCCTGATATTATAGATGTGGCTGATCTCATACTGCTGCTTGTTGGTGTGTCCAGTACTCCAGACTGTCCAAACAGTACGGCATGGAGATCTACCTGAAGAAGGAGCATCTCCACTACACAGGCTCTGTGAAGGAGAGAGGAGTGCTGTACCTGCTAACCTCCCTCACACAGGTAAACCTGGGGAGAGAGAGAGAGAGAGATCCCTTCATGTCTGTAACACCACAATTAGTGTGACATTGAGAGCCTGACTAGTCACTGTGATCTGTTATGTATGGACGGGTGTAGACGTGTTACCTTGCCTCTTTATGGCACAGAACAGGACGTGGGCGCTGCAACAGGAAGCAAAAAGGTTTATTGGAAACACTAACACTAGCAATACCACTGGCATGAGATGGAGACTATCACCTCACGGATGGTCTCATTTGTTTACAATAATTATACCACGGTATCACAGTTCACTTGACAACGATATATTGAGTAAAAATCAACCTGAACAATGAAGGTGAAGGAATGTGTCCTGTTACCAATGTATCATATCATAGAGTAGCTTTGTGCATTGTAAGGTCTTTACCAGGCCAGGTAACATCTCTATTATAATATTATTATTATTAATGTCTCTGTATTACTCTTGGCGTTTTAAGTTACGGGATTCACTTTAATCCATTTCTCACTGGAGTGAGTGTAGAGTTCATGCACTGGTCTATGAAAACTGTAGGTGCTGTCAAAGCACAAACGTCTTGTGTTACGAATATGAATGTAAATGTTTCACTTTGAACATGCAGTCTCAACAATACAAGAATCATATTTGCTGATTCAATAAACAAAACCTGATATTTGAGAATTATCTGTACTCTGTTGCGTTTGTACATCTTTGCTCATCTTTTATCCCCAATCATGTCCTTCCAGGAGCAGCAGAGGAACGGGGTGATCGTGGCCACTGACTGTAACTTCTCCATGGCCATGGCCCACCATGCAGTGGAGCTGAAGATCCCAGTGTTTGTCATCATGCCGTCCTGCTGCTCCTCACCCCGCCCCAGGATCTACAGGGACTACGGTGCCATAGTCATCTCCTATGGCAGCACCGCCCAGGACTCCCAGAACCACGCCCGCTATCTGGCCAAGGAGAACGGATACCTCTACCTGGAAGAGTGAGTCTCACAAACACCCAGTTTGACATTTCACATAAGAGGGTTCATCATATATTGAGGCAAGGCAGATATACATTTATGTAACTGAAGGCTACTTGCAGCACTGACACAGTGTTCGAGATTTACAGTGTCAACCTTTTGACTCAAGAGCTGGTAAAAATTACAATTAAAATAATTAATTATGTGGCAGACTCGTGGGAAAACCGAGTCTCCACCGGGCCGGAGATGAGAAACACAATGTCCACAACGGGGTTTACGATCCAACACACAGCTTTATTTACCCTCCATGGTACAAACAGGGTTAGGCACAGAGTCCAGGGTTAAACATAAGCATAGTCCAGGGTTAAACATGAGCATAGTCCAGGGTTAAACATAAGCATAGTCCAGGGTTAAACATGAGCATAGTCCAGGGTTAAACATGAGCATAGTCCAGGGTTAAACATGAGCATAGTCCAGGGTTAAACATGAGCATAGTCCAGGGTTAAACATGAGCATAGTCCAGGGTTAAACATGAGCATAGTCCAGGGTTAAACATGAGCATAGTCCAGGGTTAAACATGAGCATAGTCCAGGGTTAAACATGAGCATAGTCCAGGGTTAAACATGAGCATAGTCCAGGGTTAAACATGAGCATAGTCCAGGGTTAAACATGAGCATAGTCCAGGGTTAAACATGAGCATAGTCCAGGGTTAAACATGAGCATAGTCCAGGGTTAAACATGAGCATAGTCCAGGGTTAAACATGAGCATAGTCCATGGGTTGAGGCAGGAGAATGGTCGTCCGACAGGAAACAGGTCATTCACCGAGGGGGGTTCACGAACCGTCCGTAATCCCCAACGCTCTTGACTCTCTCCCTATCTCTCTCTCACTCACTCACTCACTCTCCTCGGCACCCTACCTCACTCTACCTCCCATACTACACCGCACGCACCACGGGTCACACACCTCTTCTCTCTAAGTCACCCTTTCTCTCTGTCTTCCTTCTCTTCTTAAAGGGGTCTGCTCTCTCTCCTGATTGGCCCTGCCCCTCCCCTTTAACCTTACTCAGCTGTCTCCCATCTTGCTGAGTAGGGGGAGGGCTGTCCCTGGGCTCTAGCGCCCCTAGAGGAACCTGCCTACACCGCTCCTCCTTCCACCTTCCCCTTCCAAACTCCCTCCATCTGCCACAATATACTGTACATTTTTTCACAATAGTTACTTTCAAACTTGGTCACTCACTTATACAATTAATTACGTTTATAATTCATCATGAAGTGCAACAGAATTAAAATGACCAGAGAACATTTTAGTGCATTGTTTTGCTTCCATTTCATTGGCTCACAGTCAGAGAGAGTGTACGGGGACGACAGCCACAGTCATTTAGTCAGAAGTTATATAATAACCTGTAGTCAGCTCCACCAGTCAGAAGTCTACTTAGTTGAGACGATGAAATGTAAAACCCCAAACAGATATATATTACATCCAAGTTTTAAAAAGTTCAACTGAGGTGATTAACTCAGTCATCTTTCACCTAACTGGTCTAACTGTTGGGTCTGGCCACTACTGCAACCTTCCTCTGCTCCGTTAGAACTTGGCCTCAAAGACATAACATCCTGACCGGCAGGAACCTCATGCTCCTTGGCTCCAACCGAGAACGTTCTGCTGCTCATCTGTATTTACTGGGGGCATGAAAGTGACTCCCACAGTGACCCCAGCTGGAGCGCTAGGTTCAGTCATGTCACCACTGTACCCAGTCGCCACTCCATGCTTAGCACTTTACACCTAGGAACCATTTCACGCAGTATTGGCCACGTCACATTCTTAATATCAAAGGATGTGTCTAGGTACTGTTACATTTGGATATCCTAATGAAATGGTGGCTCATAGTTGAAAGTTAGTCTTGAAATTATTTTTCTGGAAATTATTTCTCTCACACAATTTTCTCAGTTGTACTTTTGTTTTTTCCCACATAAAGACCCATTATACTGTGGGTTTATCGGGCAAACACAAGGAAGATGATGTATCATTTCATAGATCTATCCAAAATCGTATTTTGTTTTGTGTACAATAGAGAGAGATGACATGAGTCATATTCTAACCCATGACATTACGAGTACATGGCATGCAGAGCTTATAGCTGCTAAACCACCAGGACACAAAACCATTCATTGTTTACCTTCTAATCTTTTCTTTCTCTGTCTCTTTTCCGGTTGCCAGAGATGAAAGTCCGGTGTACCTGGCAGGACTAGGCACGGTGGGCATGGAGATCTATGAGCAAGTGCCCAAGCTGGATGCAGTGGTGGTGCCCGCTGGTGGACAGTATGGTCTGCTGGCTGGCACAGCCGCAGCTATCAAACACCTCAACTCAAACATTCTTGTCATAGTAAGTTAGCCAAGACGGTTTTGTAATTAATGGTGGTACATGTAGCATTTTTAAACATCGATATATAATTGTCAAATTAATTGTGATACCTTGGTATAATTGCCATAAACAAATGTGAACATGGTGGAGACCACTGGTAGCCTCTATCTCACAACAGTGGTATTGTTAGTGCTAGTGTTTTGCCGTTGCGAGAAACTCTAAAAGCTTTAGCTCTGTTTGCACTGGAGCAAACTTCCTGTTTTGTGCAGTAAAGCAATACCCTTTGTGCCATAAAGCAATTTCTGCCAATGTCTCGCAATTAATGTGGTGATAATTTATTGATGTTAAAATGTAATACGTAGCACCTTGAACTGTAGCGGACAGGTTTCTGCATGAGCAATTTTATTTAGAAACGTCTAACAAAACTATTTTTCTTTAACAGGGAGTTGAACCAGAAGGTTTCCCTGTTCTGCTACAATCCCTGAAAATGGACAGCCCAGTCAGAGACATGCACGGCACCCACAATAAGAAACTCTATGGAGGTAATCTCTGTTCATTTCTGGGTGGTTGTTCAAAAGCCTGGCCCAACTGACTGGTAATGGTAATCAGTTCTGGTTCTGGTTCCAGACATTTCATATGGGACTGTAATGTCTTTGTTGAGTAGCCCTCATCATTGCACACACATTTGTGCTGTTAAAAGCTAACACAGCTCTATTATTTATCTTCTGCAGTAACAGAACGTAAAACGAATGTCCTGTCTCTGTTGTCAGATCTTGTGGAGCATTCACTGGGTGTTAACACCTTCCAGCTGGCAAAGAAACTAGTAGACAAAGTCATCTCCGTCAGGTATTACATCTACACTGCACAGTTTCACACTCTTGACAATTTCATTCAGAAATGAGATATCCATCGTTTGGAAACATTGTGTTGCCTGCAGATAATGGGTTTCTGTTAAAGTTATGAGTAAGGAAAAGCCTCGCAAAATAGCTATATGTTCATGGATAGAATCTTCCATTCGTGAAATGTTGACAAACGAATTCCAGGTAACTAAATGTAGTTATTTATTTAGGAATGAAACTCTTTCATATCCAAACACACAGAATACAAATGTTCACATTTTAATTTACATGGCTTACGAACCTTTCCTTTTTTCCCTCTTTTCTCTCACTCACAGGGAGGAGGACTCTCTGGTGGCGATGTTGCGGTTCCAGGAGTTTGAACGCTCCACCGTGGACACAGAGGCAGCCATGGGACTGGCCGCCATTTTGTCCGGACAACTACCAGACCTGAAGGGCAAAAAGTGGGCCGGACATGTTAATATTGTGACACCTCACTGAACCCCATAGGGAAATCCTCTTTGGATTTAGTGTCTTACTCAAGGACACGTCAGCCCCCGCTATACCACGTCACTGTTAGTATGTACTGTATACAGCTGCTCAGGTCATCCTCAAGACTGGACAGTGCTATGGTATAGATCATGTGACACATACTGGTATGAATAGGGACCAGCATTCATTTAATGCTTTCGTTTTAGGAATATTGGGTGTGTGAAACCCTGCCAAAACCCTTTGTATCATTTCAAATATAGTCACCACTCTTAAACTTTACTCTTATAGTAGAGCTGTTTCTCTTAATGCCTGAAAAGCGGACATTTCGGCAGGACAGGGATTTCACTCGTCAGCAGCAATAATCTGCTTGGCTGCAGATGAAACATGATTCCCTCTCTGTCTGTTTCCCTCTATACGTTTCTCTGCTGTAGGGTAGCAGTAGTGGTGAGCAGTGCTAACATGGAGATGGAGCTGGTGAGGCAGTGCGTGGAGCGAGCCCTGGTGCTGGACGACCGGGTCAGCAAGTTCTCAGTGCAACTGGGAGACTGGCCAGGGGACATGGCCAAGCTGCTGGACTTCCTGTCCAGAGAGGACGTCCGGTGGGTTTCATAATGGCAGAAAGAACAGTGGCACGTGCAATATTAAAGGAGGGAGATTGGCGGAGGAGGCAACTTGCTGATGTGAACATAGACACCAAAATCATCCATTGTCCCCAGTAGATCTAGCATACACTATGTTGAGTGGTGGCATTATCTCAAAAGTGAGAAAATGAGAACTTGTAGCGGCACTAAATAAGCATAAATAATTTTCAATTATATGAGGGTAGGTCTTGTAGTTTTGTGTAGATTTGGAAAATGTACATGAAATATGATGATAAAATGATTTTAAACCCAGTTTTGAACAACCAGGGACTACTTTCCCTGTTTCCATAGTTACTGAATATGGTGGTCGATGGGAGACTGCAGCTAAAAAAATCCCAGAACAATAGTTCAAAAAACAAATCTGGCTACATCAGTTATATTGAGTTAATGACATTTCTGTATGAATCTACGTGTCATATAATAAAAACCACTACCAGCATGTTATTACTAAAAGGTCAGTCTTTGTACTTTGGACAATACTAGTCATCTACTATCATTGGAACCAATTATCTATCGGGGACACATGGATGATTTAGTGCCTATGTTCACATCACTCATCACACTTATTACTTTAAATGTGAACCTATATCCCTCTGGATTCTTGACATTATTAGTTTCTAATGCGTTTTTTTTCAGTGCGGAATCTGTGAAATGATAAATGGTTGTCCGATTCCCGACGTTTATACGATGTGCATCTTGGTACACAACAGTAGGACATAGCTGGGCTGTACTCGCTCTTAATCTAGTGTGACCTAAAAATGGCTGCTGCGGGAACAAGGTCCATAACAGAGTTCAACCCTCTCCTTAGCATGACCGTCAGTTCACCTCCTCTGAAACACAAAAATAGAAGCACCACATTAGTCTCTTACTACCCTCTGCTCTTCGCCAACCTTAGCCAGTCTGTTTCATTTATATACAGTATGCTCATAAATATCACCTTTCATTATTTGATCTCTCTCTCTCTCCATCCAGGTTGTTGGATGTCTGCCATCGGAGACACAATGACAAGTCAGAGCTCTTCAAGACCAAGGTAGGCTGGTACAGGCCTAACCTCCCTTCCTTCTAGCTTTCCCCCTTCTCTCCAATCCACTAACCTACTTTTTGTACCTACATTTCCATGGAAATCTTGGCTCAGAGTTGACCTGACCAAACAATGACCTGTGTGTGACCTAAATACTGATTAAAAAACAAAGTAAAATAATTTAGCCTGGTACGGAGGCTTAAAATCTTATTTTTCTTGAACCAGGTGGAAAGACCTGCCAATGGAGTCAGAGGAGTTCACTTGTTTTCAGTGCAAAGCAACTTGCTTCAGACTTTTCTTGATACCAGTTTAGTGATCTGTCTTATTTTGCCTCGTTTCATGAAACTTCACAAAAGAGGAGAAACTGCATTGGAAACAAGTGGAATTATCTTACCTAATGGTCAGAGTTTTTCATTTGTTTTAAGAAAAACAACATTTTTTAAGACGCAGTACTAGACCAATTGACTTGTTAAGATGGATTTAGCAAGCGTACTCAAGTAAAGGTGCAGTACGGTTAATTCGCTGCCAGCGTCGAAAGGTGATCCTGCTGCATAATTAACTGGCAGCTCACTCACTACTGTAAGTCTGTGTGTGTGTGTGTGTGTGTGTGTGTGTGTGTACTTTTGGGCGCATGCGTGTGATGTCAGCTAACTGGATGTGTGTGTGTGTGGTAACAGGTGGAGTGTGTGGTGGAAACCAGGGATAGGACACAGAACACTCAGCTCCGGAAGACACTGTGTGAGCGTTACCCTTCTATACGCTGGCTGGACCGGTGACCTGGACTGGAACAAACAAACACAAATGCAGACAACATAAATAAAAGCACAATTTGCAACAGAAACTGAAACAATAACCTGAAACAAGACATATTCTTTAAAATGTGCGATGACTACTCTCGCAAAACACATCCTAAACATACAGTGCTCTTTTATCATATATGAACAATGGCTGTTCAGTTCATGCAGAAAAGCCTTGAAATTATAGAGCACCTATTTCTCATACTACTACTACTTCTACTATTACTTCTTCTACTACTATTTATGCTGCTTCTCTACATTCTTTCATCATGGCACCATGTAATTAGAGAGTAACGTGGTTATACTGCATTATTTTGAATTTGAATATAGTACCATTAATCCTAGAGCATGAATTACACACTCTGCATTAGCTACTGTCCCATGTCCGCAGGTTAGATTGTAGAGGCAGGTTTACCCCCCTAGTGGTCCCTTGTAAAGCAAGCAGGCACTATAATGCTCCATACACAATGACAATATATGAGATTTTTTAAAGCACATTGCTTTAAAACGGTTGTATATATTTCTGTATTTATAACATTGTCTGAGGTGGTAGTGTTAATCCAAACAAATGTGTTCTGCAAATAAAAATGACGTATTCTATGACCTGTCCTGAGGACTTTGTGATGGTTTGGAGGAGTAAAGGAAAAGATCAACATTTATAAATGTTTTTGCAGGGGTTGTTTCCGTTTATTGCCATTCAGATACTAACAACTTGTCGACACTATTGCAAGGAAACAAGGCAAGTGAGCCAAAGGGTCATCTTTCACAGATCTGTTCTTGAATGGTCTATTTCGCTGAGAGTGAGGCTGGAGATGAAAGTTGTTACCTTATTCTGGAGAGGATGGTATCCGTCCCTGATTAATGGCTGGAGACAGCTCCAGTGGAGACCGACCCTGTTTAAGACGGGCTAATGCTCTAAGTTCATTAGCAGAGGACATTCTGACCATGGGATACTGCCGTCGCCTCGTCTGGACAACTTCTGCCTGTATGACAGAAACACTTGGTTCTTTCACAGGCTGGTTCTCTTTTATGAAAATATCTTCTGCAATAATTGTGATTACAACCAAATCCAAAATTGGGATTTACAAGGACAAGTAAGAGTAACATAATATCGGTGTCCTTGCATTTTTGGATATATCATAACATATTTCCACCATCACCCAAAGTATGACAAGATAAATGTTATTTTCATGTTTTTGACACATTCTTTGAACTAATTGTCCAGTCAAATGTAGGATAAAGAGCATTTTCAGAAGAATTCAAATGAGACAGCATAGTTCATGAGCCACTCTTTATTTTATATCTTGTGTTGAGAAAACCACACAGGTTTAGATATGAATTCAAAGCACTTCAATCTGAAAGGCAAATGTGAGTTTGAAACGTAGTAGTAGAGTCGATCCAACTTCAGTTTTGAGAGAAAGACTATAACGGGAGACGCTCAAGTGCCCCCTCGGCAGGACATCATATCTACCGTGAGGGCAGTGAAGGAAAAGGGGTGCAAGGGAGCAATAGATGTTTGAAAGTCAGTTTATGCATTGGTGCTCTGCAGGCTTCTCCCATCAGCCTCAGCGCTGTTTGGGGCGCTCTGGGTTGTAGTCGAGGAGCAGGCCGAGCGAGGCAAAGCCGAACAGCACTGTCTGGACGAACCACAGGCAGCGAGTCGCCATGTTGTCGATGCCTTTTTTACTGCAGGGACACGGATGAGCAACGTCAAACACTGTCAAGTTAACGACCTAATTGCATCCGCAATCCTGCAGCTATGGCAAGCCCCTGCAATCAATATCATTTGCCACCAAAATGTGGACAAGTGGAGCAATATTATTGGATATTATTATTTGGCCAATGTGCTAAATTATTAGATAAAGGTCACCAAACTATCAGTTTAGAGGGAACATTGGTCCTGAATCCTCACCTGATGTGTTTTTTAGCAAATAGATTTCTAGCAGGTTTTGCTTGATTTTATCCCACGAGATGAAGCATGAAGTAGAAGCACACTGACATAGGCAGCTTTTAGAAGTTAATGTATGCTGACGTGTTCAAGATTACATATTTTGGGACACACAATTCTCTTTCATTTATAATGGCCTGTGGGGGGGAGAAATAGATCACAGCACCACCTAGTGGAGACAACGGGTCTTGTCATTCTTACCTGCACACCTTCATTGCAATAACCGCCTCAAAGACATGAAAGGCCCACATTGCCCACCACCTGGAACAGAGAAAGAGTGTTCACCAAATCCGGTTAAACTTGAGGACATGCTTTGTTTGACCTCAAACAAACATGAGCAAAATCTAGCTGCCACTATTTCAGCTTGTGAGTGCTGAATTAACTGGAGTCATACAGGCAACCATGAAAGATTTAGCAGCTGGGGGGAAAAAAATCACGCTTATTTAGCATGAAACAACTTGTTATCAGTTGTTTTTGATTGTTCCGGGGGTTGATCAAAACCACCAAAGACCAAACCATGCCTTCCAGTTTCACTATAGACGACAGTCGGCTTCAACAGTCATCTATCACATGACTTAAAAAAGTATTATCCTTTAATTGTTGTTCCAAGGTGTAATATTCTAGTGTTGCTACAGCAGTCATGTGACTGGATGACTGATTAGCACAAGTGCTCTACCTGAGAATGTGGTGATAACAATCTGGAAATGGTTAAAATCATTAATTATGTAGTTGATTAAACAGTGTATGTCAGCCTTCTGTGGGTACTTTGCACATCATCCGAATCCCATTCATGCTGATCTGCTGTAAGGGCAAAAACTGGGGAAGTGATTGCCTGCCATTCAAATGAAAGGCAAATATTAGCACTTTTTATTAGAGCTTGTTAGAACAATAGATTTGATGTGTTTCAAATCACTGTCTGAAATGTTTTGTATTCTAAATAAACCACCAGTAGTTGCAATAACAACCCTTGCCCCTTGGATATGCCACATTTAGTGTGTTGCCTAACTATTAAATTACGTTTTATGGCTGTTTACACGATTTAGATACATTAGAAATATTTTTTCCATTTTTAAATGAAGGTGGTGACCACTCATTTGGTATTAGTATGGAGTGAGATAAATAGATAGAGAAAAAATAAGTACAGCAAAATTAACATTGATAAAAGTAATCCAGCAATGATGCAAGTACAGTAAAAAATAAAGACAACACAGGCAAGTAACTATTTGTCCACAGCTTTATTTGTTATAGTACAGGTTTCTTCCCATTCCTCTTCTGGTTTACGTACACAAAGTTCCTCTTCCCACTTAGTTATAGCTTTCACATCCTCTTTTTTTTTTAAAGGGGTTTTCAAAGAACTTATAAATAGTAGCAGTTTGATGTTTTACATAAGCATTGCTGTAATTTTTCAACATAAACCCTATGACAGGATGTAAGCTCTGTGTACTTTTAGTTTGAACATCACTTTTTTGTATATAGCTCCTCACCTGGAGGTATCTACAAAAGTGGGAATGCGGGAGATCATATCTTTGCTTCAGCTCTTCAAAAGACACAAACCCTTCGTCATTCATGCATTTGCCAAAAACTTCTAAACCTTTATGAGCACAAATTGCAAAATCATAATCTTTTTTTTATTAGTATTTGTAGATTACACCTGATTTCGGCCCAAGCTTTACGCTCAAGTTCATTTATTTATATAGCCCTTTATCATAAGCATGTCTCAAAGGACTTTACAGAAAATTTGCCAAACTAGATCTAACTGAACAACAATTAATGGAATAACAGAATAGTACAAGACAATCATAGGGAGACAGAACAAAGCACAAGATTTTAACCATAGCAATCCTAAACTACCCGGCACCGCCTTACACCCTCGAGTGCGTGTCTAACCCAGATATTTGTGATTGTTTAAAAAAAGCAATTAAAGCTTTTGTTGCTTAACTAATTACTCCAACGAGGAAGTTAACAACAGTATTCCCCATGCTGCCAGGAGCCACAGTGGTGCAAACCAGGCCGGTTCACTTACCCTTTGTACATGAGGTCAGCGTGATTATCCACAAAGTATTTGGACATGGTGCCGACTGGACCAAGGTTTTCATATGGGATTTTTTCTGGCACAAACACAGTACACTGTAAAACACAGAGTATTTCAGCTCACAGCCCATTCATTTTAAGTTTTACAAAAATAATCACATAGGCTACTAATACAATAGGACACCTTTATAACAACAATCACACACTGCAACTGCCATCTTCTGTCCACCTTTGTGTGCCATGTGGATTATGTCTGGTGAATGGACCACATACAAGGCTATTAATAATCCTACTCTGTTTAAAGGGTCCCACATAAACCCAGTCCCGGGGCTGTTGTTCATTTAGAGCTTCAACGTCAAAGACAAGCCTGAAACACAACTGTCAGAGGTTATATGCACTAGTTACCAACCGTTACTGATTATTATATTGACTATGAACTGTCACTCTAATGTTAACCGTGCATTTTTGAAGGATATACCCTCAGATGTGTACTTATCCCCGATGCGTTTTATGGAGACATCTTAACCAAACTCCTTTGAAAAAGCAGGTACTTCAACGCTTCCTTGCCTGTACGCAAAGCGACCCACCTCGGAGAAAACGATTTAAGACCTTGTACGAATCGTTTTGGTGTTCTAGCAAATTCGGCACATAAACGATCGACCAAGCTGTACTTAATTCCAATACAATCTCAATGTATTGAATTGGTTCACACTGCCTGCTACCGTCCGCGCCGGTGTGTTTCGTGGGAGAAGACAGTGGGTATCAGGCGAACTAGTTGTAAAAGTTGACATTGTATTTAAATAAGAGCTACTTGGTGGATTGGATGTATGCCGAATCGAAGAACGGCTGCGAATACTTCGTACAGTGTCTTAAATCATGTCGTACTATTTGTGTACTTCTGACAATAAGGAAGGCAACATTAAATTCCCATATTTTTGAATGGAGTTTGGCGTAAGGTTCTACCATATGTTGTTTTGTTTTTTAAGGACTTTGCCCAAAAGCTTTGTTATTGACCTATGCTACATGACGACACACCCTGGTAGAGGTGGATACCGATAAGACTATCAACTAAACCAAGTGACTTGGCATTGGCCTGGTATTTTACTTACATGAATTCCATACATACATGAATTCACAAAACACCAAATGTTAACTGACAATACATGACATAAACCAATATCTAACGTAGATACAAAAAGCATACACTGCCGTTTCTACACGTAACGTTATCGCTGACACGTTGGCGTTAGCAGAGCAGAGGAAAACAACGTCCAATGCGTGGCGTTTCTTCATTTGATTTTACTTTCATTTTACTTATAACTGATAACTTTACTTACAGTAAAATACACAACCAGAACTGTCACGGTAATTATCCAGAAGAGGCTGGTTCTTCTGAAGTAATTGATTCCATCACTTTTGGCCATGGCTGCTCCACGTTGGTCCCTCTGTCAAATATGACCGACGTGTCATAACGACGGCTTGGACATCGGTCCCGGTACATTTAGAAAAAATGTTATGAACCACTATAAACCACTGAGGAGATTGTTTACTGTTAGATATTATGTAGCCTAAAATAAGAGCATGTTTGATAGAAATGGTCGCGGAATAAGATAATTAGTAACATTGTGATAGATCAAATTGATAGTAGCAGATTATGTATTGTATTATCAGTAATATAGATTTAGCTGAGAACTGGATAGCCTATGAAAAAATAGATAAAAAAGAGGAGTGGCTTAGAGCAAGGGTTCCCATACTTTTTAATAACAAGACCCCTAAATATATGTATTAACTTGGTAAGGCTTTGTCCTTAGGACCCCCATCTAAAGATATTATAAATCGTAGGTATGATTTAGTGCAGAATTCATATCGCAAGTGGGGAGATAACAGGGGCAGGGTGAAACCTCTGATCAGAATAGACATTCTTATATCCTGTTCTCTCAGGGGTGTACGTTCTAGTAACTGAAATAATAATAACATTCAAATGTTCCTTATTTTACTTGGGGACCCCTGGGGCCCTCTCTGTGACCCCTGGGAGTCCTCGTCCCACACCTTGGGAGCCACTGGTTGTAGACAGTGTAGGATGAATGAGGTTATGATTGATAATCTTAATTCATCAGTATGCTAATTCCCCAAATGGATGTGTAGGATACATCAAAGATACACCAAAGCATATGCTGTTTCAAATCTCAACTAAACGAATTCATTACAAGTGAAACACAAAATAGCTGAATGGTGGCAAGGAGTTTATGCAATTAAAGTATATTATATTTTGTTTTTACTTTTAAATGCAGAAAATACATCTTCAGAACAATGAAATCTTCAGTGAAAAAAAAGTGTGTATTGAGTAGGCAGCCTTGACCAGGGTATCCTGTAGCATCTGCCTTTTGAGTTTCATTTATGCATAACAAAGGCCATAATTAACAAACAGTATCTGTCCTAGCTGAGGCTTTATACATTGATAAATTAAATACTGAATTCATTAAATGCAATTAATACATGTATTTTAGTCAATTAATAGTGTGTCTAGCTACACAGCAGTAAGCTGTACAAGCAAGAAAACATGGCAAAATATGGCCAAATCATTTGTCATATTAAAAAATCTAAAAATCATGACAGCAATTGGCAGGATGTATTTTTTTATTCATAAAATAATATTAAAATATTGTCCATACTGGCCTCAGATGTTGTAATTTTCCATGATTTCCCACTAAATAAAAAAATAAAGTATTTGAAATAACTATTGGGGGAATACTGCCTGGCTCTTCTCTTGTGTAAGCTAGAATAGGCTCAGTATTACTTAGTAACCAGCCCTGTTTGCTTAGATTACATGTGCAGGAATAGTTTTAGGAATTAATTCAATCCAAAGCTATTATTAATTTATTTTCATTTTTCTTCTGATGAATTGATCACTGGTGTGGTTTAAAAGCCACACAATTCAACCGTATGGGCACATTTAAGAGACATTTGTTACCCCATCATAACTCAAAATATAAGATGAACCCTCAACTGCAGGGCTGCTTGTAAAGATATGATTTATAAGTGGTTTTCTCGATGCAACATCATGCCTCTGTCACATGTGGCAGGGTCATTGTTTTCTTATGCTGAGGATTATGCATTACAATTTATGTGAAAAGTTAAGATGGTCAGATGACTTTTTCTCTTTTCATGTATGTGGATCTCTATAGTGATAAGACAATAACTAAACAAAGCTCTTTATAATGATTATGCATTAGCTGAATAGGCCATGGGTTGAACCAGCTTTTGGTTATCTTTCATCACTTACCCGATCATTGTATGTAAACTTGGGTATAGCATGTATTTAATCTGTTGAGATGGTTAATTGATAAAATGGGAAAGGGTATTCCCCTTTTAGACTATGTAATGAAGTATACAATGCAAGCATTATAAAAATAAATATACATCATTTTGTGGAATCATTTACTGCGTGGAGATTATGGATGCTTGTGAACAATTAATGATATTTGTGAGTTTGTAAGCTGCCAAAGCTAACAAAGGGCAGTGCATAGTGTCTGATAGGATTTGAATAAATCATAGAGAGAGTTGGCTTGGCTGGGACTTTCAGGAGCCGTCTCAAAGCATGGAGACATTGATCCTGCTAGTTGGCCAGATAAAGGATGAATGAAGGAAGGAATGATCTTACCTTGTTTGGTTTTCTTAGATAATTCTGGTAAAGTTACCATTCAAAGCTACCTTCACGGTTCTCTATCTCACCTACACCTAAAACTGCTTCTGCCCCTTGAAATATTTCATTCTTATTCAGTAAAACCTGCACTTAAATGATATATTTCAATAATATTTACGATACATTTTACATTCTAGGTAGCTGACGCTCTTATCCAGGGTGACTTAGAACGACTGTAACCATGGAATAGGCGTTAACTTGTAAATCATCAACATTACAAGCAACCAAATAGTAAGGAGGTCAAGGGTCAAGACAATATTCTGGTGACTGTAGAATGAGCATGTGAGAGAGAAGCGCTTGGAAAATAAATAAAATAAGAGAATGGATTTTTAAACAAAAACATATCATATATCAAAGATTGTCTTTGAGTAATTACGTTGACACTGTTTATTTTTCCTGAATGCATATCAGAACAGAGCAGGGAGGATTTGACCCACTGAGGTTAAAGGTCACAGTATCTGCATACAGCTTGGTCAAGGCCTGGACATGTTAAACTATCTGACATGCTTGCCACTCACTTTGACACAGCTATTCACTGTAATGAGCCTACTGTACTAAATAAAGTGGGCGTATGTTACGGTCCAATTAATCACTGAATAATTATCCACCTTTGTTTTTCCTCTTGTGATAGCATGGACCTGTTCTGCATATGAAAAGAAAACAGGAGCTACTGATAGGCTTCGGCTCAGAATGGTCTTTTGCATTTTGCTAAGCTCTCTGAGTTAATATTTCTTCAAGTCTATTGTTTTGTTGATTAATGTTCAACAGTTTGCAGAGCCTCTGATGTTTGTACTTAACACTCATCAGTTGCCTCTCAGTAGCCAAACCTGAAGTGGGGATAGTCTTGAAATATTAAGTCAAGGGTATTTATTGTTTTCTAAAATAAAATAACCCCATTATTTAAACAACCACAAGTATTATTACTTGTGATTTTGATATCCTGCATTTTCACATTTAGGAACATCCATATCTCTGAAACATGAAAAATATGTCATGCATTTTACATATGAACAACAACAGGACATCAAACTACTTGTAAACAATTACTACCCCCCACCCACCCACACACACACATTTGAATTATGTATTTATGTCAAGATCAATACAGG
>OMOT01044494.1:0-21770 GCA_900312575.1 Acanthochaenus luetkenii
GTTTGCTGGAGGTAGCCAAGTGACTGAATCCAAGTAACTCTGAAGAATCATTCATTTCTTCTTGCTGAAATAATGCAAATGTCATGTCCCAGGATAAAACATCTTCTGAAACGACCTTTTAAAATGACCTTATTTTCACATTAGTAATGCTTCAAACTCTGCCTCCCCTCTAGCTTTGTGTATTACATTTTCAGACCTCTGCTGTAAAGCTGGGTCATGTGCCCCCCTCGTGAGATTGATAGGCAGGACCCTTAGATCAGCCAACCAAACCTACTGAACCTATCCAAGAATTGCCTGCCATTTCACCGTCGGCACTTAACGACGACAAAATTAAACACCACTTGAACACCACAGTGGTATGCTCTCTACTCCCTTTCATCATTAATTGAGCATCTTAATAATAATTTTATTATAAAGCCACAAAGATTTAATAAAATTAAAGATCAAATTAGCCTATATCCCTATAGCCCAGTTTTAAGTTGTGCACAATTACTTGTTGGCACCTGCTGTGTTATGAATGTATAACCTACCTCTGCTGAGTAACATCTCACTGGAATCCCAAAGGCTCGAGCCAACCCGAAGTCAGCCAGCTTCAACTCCCCATTCTGTAGATAGACATCAGTGATCAAATCTTCCAAGATTACATTGACACACACTAATAAACCATAGCCTCTTCAGTGAATCAGATTCAGCAATACGTTTCACACAATCCGTTACTGAATTAAAGTTATGCAGCCATTGTAAGTGTACCAGCCAAATGACCATTCACAAGTGTAGATTTGCATGGGGATGACCGTTCTATCAAATCAAACTACAGTACTTACTACGGCCAAAAAGTGCACTATACTCACTCTGTTGATGAGGAGATTCTGTGGCTTCAGGTCTCTATGAAGAACATTACGACTGTGACAGAAAGCAAGGCCCTTCAACAGCTGGTACATGAATGACTGCATATGAAAGTGGAAGATCGAGTTTAGAGACACAAAAAAAATTAAAATTAAAAAGCTAATTCCAAACTTTGATGAATATCATTGAAAAACTGTTGACAATCTGAGGACACAACTTTTCACTATGTAAAAACAAAGCAGTTTGTGGCCATTTAGCAAGCATTTAGACATTGGTCAAATTCTCTCCATGGATTGTCCAGGATGCTAATCTCTCACCTTCACAGTTTCCGGATCTAGATCCCCATTGCAACTGTCAAAATACTTCTTCAAATCCTGTAGTTTGTCAAGAGCCACAAGTTAGCCTCATTCAGATGTAACATGATAATCCTTATCAATTTAAGGAGGTAAGACCTACCCACTAATAGTATAACTCTGCACCAGTTTCTCTCACCTGGTCACAATATTCAAAAACCAAGGTTAACTTCTTGTCACTGTGCAAAACATCATGTAGCCTGAGGGTGAGGAACAAAACAGCCTAACGTTAGGGTTAGATCCAGACAGCTTGGCGTCTTAATGTATTTGATCAACAGTTAAACTATCGTTGGTACTGACCTGACAATGTTTTTATGCTTCAGTTCCTTCAGGAGACATATTTCTCTCAGGGCAGAACTTGGCACCCCCTGAAAGAACGATATTGACACTGTGATTAGCACTAGCCTGCTAACACCACTAGCTAGCAAACAATGTTAGCTGAAATAAACTTATTTTTGCCCCATACCTCGTCGTCGTCGTCCAACCTAACCCTTTTCAAAGCCACAATTTCGTGGGTTTCTCTGTTTTTAGCCTTGAAGACAGTACCATAAGTACCTTCGGAATAGATAAATCACAGTCAGTAATGAATGGCATGGCAACGCTAATGGTTGTAAACTAGCTGGTAGGCAGACATCTTCTGACACATCTTATCAGTGACACATACCAGTGTGTATTACCTGTACAAATTACACTATGTATGGTTAACTACAACATTACTTACTGAAAGCACCAGGCTCACAGTCTAACGTTAGTTAACCCTGAAAGTACACGGATGCTAGCAAGCTAGTAGTAAGCTAGGCTAACATTAACTTTGCTTTTTTTTAAACAACCCAAAGCATATGCAACTTACCCTCTCCGATTTTTTCAAGCTTTTCATATTTCTGCATGTTTGGCCAGTAACGCCAGATTTAATCTAGCTAGCAAACTACTGACTGATCAAAGCCCCAAATTGGGGGTTAATGTTTTGCTAGCTTGGTTTAGAGCTATTCTGCACTTGCTACCTCTAGTCAGCACAGCTGGCAAGCTTGTCTTGTTGGTCATCTAGAGGCCAAACGATGAACTGCAGGCATACTTGATACGAGTTGGGGTTGCAGCGATACTATAAAACCTCCTCGGTTGAGTGTGTCTTCTCTGTTCTTTATGAAAGTCACCAAAAGCCATAGAAGTGCGTGTGTCCAACAGGGAGGAACTCCCACACGGTACAGCCGGGATTCAGAGAGAACAGAGCCAACATCACGACGGGAAAGTGTCGAAACCCCTGTTGACAAGTGTAACGTTAAGTCATCTGTTTACCAATTGTTGTTATCCAGAATAACTAGCTAACTCTAACTATCTGCCACGTAAACCACGACAGGTGTTATGGTAAGTTGACGCTGGAATTCTTGTCCAGTAAGCAGTTAATAATAATAATGAAGTTAAACCGTTTGTATCCCAAGGCCAACACACAAAAATGTATTATCTGGTGTAAGGAGCACCAGGACCCAAAGCAGTGGGAGTGTTGTCAACTGTTAAACATGGTGATTCATCTGTGATAGTATGGACATCCATCTTGTGGGACTCATTAGATCCAATGGTGGCTCTGCATGGTCACATAACGGCCAAGGAATATGAGGCCATTTTACAGGACTAGGTGCAGGTTCATGCAATCGCTGTTCCCTCCTGATGTTACCATATTCCAAGATGACAAAAAATGCCCTTACACACGCTGCTAAACAAACTTGGCTTCAAGAACACCAGGGTGCAGTCAAACACTTTGGTAGCCTCCCCAGTCACCAGATCTAAACATCACTGAACATCGTGGGTAGCAAAAACATTTTAATGTCCTTTTTTTTTTTTTTTTTTTTACTAAATACATACTATTCTTTATGGAAATTTAGAATTGTACACAGGAGAAGAGAAAATAACCATGTGAAATTCCCATTTAAGTTACATTCTGTACAGTAGTGTTCTTGGCCAATAATCAAAGGGATGATGAACTCCAGCAGCCACTGGCTGCAACAGACTATCCAGCTGGTCCACTCATACAACATATACATATACAAATTGGACTTTTAACAATTGGTCATAAAACTAGACCCAAGAGCTGATAAAATTACAGTGCATGTTTAACTTAACCTATTGCTCATCTGTTCATGCAAGGTTTTCCTATGCATTTTAGAAATATATTTCATAACTTATCGTAGACCTAAAGTCAACTATTTTTGAATGCTCATTTATGTGCCTGTTCTTTCTGTTCTGTTCTTTGCCGGCGGATCAGATCAGAATAAAATCCTCCTTTGCTCAGCAGCTCCAAGTGAGTCCCAGCCTTGAAAGAAAGAAAAAGGTAGCTGTTAGATTGAATTAAAACACAGTACAATAACATAAGATGCATCCAGTACTATCTAAGTACTAATGAACATGGAATTAATTTAATTATCTTGAAGGCTTCAAGGAACTTGCAAGATAGTGCAATAAAATTGGCAAGATATTAACATGAGATAAGACCTCACCTCTACAATGCGGCCATTGCTCATGACACAGATGAGGTCAGCCCCTTGAATGGTGCTGAGACGATGGGCGATGATGAGCACAGTTCGACCCCTTGTGGCCCTGTCCAGAGCCTCCTGCACCACGCGCTCCGATTCTGCATCCAGGGCACTGGTGGCCTCATCCAGCACCAGGATGCTGGGGTTCTTGATCAAGGCGCGGGCGATGGCAAGGCGCTGTTTCTGGCCACCTGATAATGTCACACCTCGCTCACCTAGGTTTAGAAAATATTAAACTTTAGTATTTACATGGGGCACCATTTTAAAACGGTACTGAAAACCTAAATGAGAGCACATACCAACCACTGTGTTATAGCCATCTGGGAAACTCGTGATGAAGCGGTGAGCATTGGCTTGCTTTGCCGCGTTGATGACCTCTGCATCAGTGGCCTCAGGCTTCCCAAAGCGGATGTTCTCCATGACAGATGAGGCAAACAATACTGGCTCCTGCAAAGAGCGGTGGAAAATCCAGTGAAGATTGGACAGCTACAAATGTGAATACTTACTAGTTTTACACATTTTAATAATGACTAATATTACTAATGCGCAAATGTGGTAAAGCGACGTATTATATAGTAGATTATCCAGCTGCATTAATGATAAATGATCGGTGGTACCTGATTGATAAATCCAATAACTTGTCCCCTTAGCCAGGATAGGTCAAGTGTTCGAATGTCAAGCCCGTCCAACATGATCACACCCCTGGTCGGGTCATAGAAGCGCTCCAGCAAGGATGCCACTGTGGACTTTCCTAAGATGTATGGGATTCATAATTTATGGACACATGATCACATAATCGTTTACATGCCACAAGATTGCAGTAAAGTGAGTTGTTACCTCCTCCAGATTCACCAACAATAGCAACAGTTTTACAAGGCGGCAGTGTTAGGTTGAAGTTCTTCAAGATCTGATGGCCGGGCCTTGTTGGATAACTATACATATACACAAACACAAGAAATAGCACCCTCTGCCTGTTAAGTAAATCTACCTTTTGACTGATAGAACACTCTTAAAATCTATATCTGTTTTGAATAAAGTCAATGTTGTCACCTGAATGAGATATTCATGAAGTCAACCCTCCCTATCAGAGAACAGTACGGGATGCGTCCTCCCCCAGAGGTTGGAATGGTAGGCTCTAAAGCCAAATACTCAAAAACCCGAGCCCCAGAGCTTAGTCCTCTCACCATCTGTAGACAATATGTTGAAGATAGAGAGAGTGAAACGCCAACTGTTATGTCTCAGTACGTCATCTTTCAGATTTCTACAGACAATTTTTTAACACTGCATTTTAAATCTGACTCTCAAACAACATTGTATATACAATTCACTCACCTGTCCAAACAGGATGGAGATGCTGGCCAAAGACCTGCGCATAAAGAAGATAAGATTAGTTATACCGTAACATAAAATTACTTTCAACTGATTCATCTCATTGTGCATGGTGGTGCAGTGCAACCACTAATCGTTCACTGAACAAGCTGTATCTCCTACCTCTGAACAGTCTGGGAAGCCACCAGGAAAGACATGAGGTCCCCAGGGGACATTTCGCTGCCAGCCATTAAAGACCCTCCAGCAAAAATAGTTCCTAGAACAATGCCTGTATTAACGGCACACAACACAGAAACAAAACTATACTAAGTCCTGACAAACCAATCTGCAAAACAATGTCAGTTAACATATTGAAATACTGTATACTCACAGTTTAGGGTAATATTTGACAGTCCTTGGAAAATTGCTATTCCTGAGCCAAGACTTTCATTCATTTCACATGACTTGTCCACTTCACATGCATATAACCTGGGGGGGAAAAGATATTGGATATTGAAACATATGATTTGACATTGTAGATATTCTGAATCAAAACAAACTCTCGCTTACTGGAGCTCCCGCTCCTCCATGGCAAAAGCTTTCACTGTCCGCACATTGCCAAGTGCTTCATCTGCCACTCCCGTTGCTTTCGACACCTTAAGTCCGACACACACAGATTTCAGTCACGACACAGTCAGACATCTGAACTGAACTGATCAGCAGACAGCACAATAACCAAGATCCTAAGCCAAATGATTATGCAGCACTTTGTCACACCTGTTCTTGCGCCAAACGGGACAGTTTGCGAAGGAATGAGCCAATCAGAGCCCCTGCTCCCACTAGACAGGGAAGGACAACTACCGTCAAACCGGTGAGTTTGGGGGAGATGACATAGAGGGAGACAAAACACCCAACTGTCTGCGTAATACTCCTCAGACCCTGCAAACATGCAAAAAAGAGCAAACATCATAAGGCCTAAAACTAGCATATACGTAGCAACATATTGTATTATACTGTGTACTTATTCTGAGATGACAGTTATGATAAGACTAAGAGTCAATTTTTCTAATGAACTTTCTGGATGAAAAATATATTTTGTTTTACGCACATGTGATAGCACAACAATGTAAATAATCTATTTAATTCCACATCTCTGTAGCCCATCACATGGGATGTGGCAATGTTATATTCATGTACATCTTTGCACTTGTGCGGTTATTGTGGGAATATTTCCAGTTGCACGCTACTAAGTTCCATCTGCAGGCAAGTAATAACCTTGCCTTTCTCAGTTCCTCAATGCAAGGCAATGTATTATGTTACAGAGCCGTGCGCGCATTGTTTCCAGAGTTTTACAGTAGGTGCACATGGCCCCTTCACACCTATAATAATAGATATACCCTTTTACTTGCAATTAGACCATGTTGGTTCCACTTAGGTACGACATGTGATCGTGTACTCCTCATTACTGTATACCTATCTTGTTTAGAGAGCACTTTTGTGTTCTTTAACAAAATTATAAAGAGCTGTATTTGTGTTTCCCTGCAGTCACACTTGTTTACAAGAAAACCTGCCAAACACACTAGCTGTTCTTTGGAGGAACTGGTGTGGAAGAGGGTTTAGCTATCTGACTAGGTAGCCAATAAACTCACTGGGGGTAACGATCAGTAAGGACACGTATATTACTGATTAACAACACTTTAACAACACAAATACAGCACTTTGACACCATCCTATGATTGCTGAACTATGCAACTGGCCATACCTGAGAGACGACCAGTTTAAAGGATGACTTGAACTCCTGAATGTCAGCAGTCAAACGATTCACCAGCTGTCCAGTCTTATTGGCATCAAAGAAGGCCACATCTTGCCTGAGACAAAATAGCAATGACAAGGTTACCGCTAGGAATCCTTGTACTGTAAATGTGTTCCATCCATAATCTTCACAGTGGTCCATTAGCATTAAGTTGACAGCATCCTCGTTGAACATTGTTTTTCATACCATCCCTATGTCAACATGTATTCTTGCCAGTCCCAACGCTTAAAGGTTGCCTGAGCGATCTGTTCATGTATGTTCTTAACAGTTAACACAGTGCCCTTCGCAGAAGTCACAATATACACATCAGGCCAACATTTGGAAGTTTTAAGTGGTGGTCAAGATAATAAAATAATTCAGCTAAACTAGTTTTGGGGATGATGTTCCTTACTAAAATCAAAACATCTAAGTTAATAAGTTTCATATTTCACCCATATGCACTTCTAGGAATATGAAGAAATCTGTGTAGAAATTTGTTTTTTAAAAACAGGGCAGATTTCCATCAGCTACTTTGTCATAAAACAACATGACAATGCTTTGTGAACACGGTCCCTTTCTAATCAATCTCAGAATTACACGCTCAGTAATGGGACTGGTTTATGACAGTCTCTTGCTCTTGATCAAGATTGGGGAACATGTACCTCAATAAAGATGCGAAAAGGGTCTTCCTCATGTCTGCTGCCACTCTCTCCCCCACCCTTGACAGCAGGATGATGTAGCCACTGGTCAGCAGACCCTGCGCAAAGGAGGCGATTAATGAGCGCTGCAATTGACCATTTTACAGTTTGTAAACCATGAAGACATTTATGGGTATGTGTGCACATTTTGACAATGAGTCAGCTATGCAAAGGGCACTAAACAGCTAAGAGGGAATGCTACCTACCGTACACACATTCAATCAATCTCAATCAATCAATCTTTATTTATATAGCCCTTTTATAAAAGTATGACTCAAAGGGCTGTACATTGCATGCATCATATACATAGTACATCACACCATGCACCACACTACACAAACACATATATTTGCATGTCTTTGACTGTGGGAGGAAACCGGAGCACCCGGAGGAAACCCACGCGAACACGGGGAGAACATGCAAACTCCACACAGAAAGGGCCAGGCGAGATTTGAACCCAGGACCTTCTTGCTGTGAGGCGACAGTGCTAACCACTGCGCCACCGTGCCGCCCCACATTGATTTTGTCAAACAGTGAGATCTGTATGCAATTACAGTTAGACATTAAAGAGTGACTTTCTGTTCAGTGGCCAGACATGCTGTATACATGTACTTGGCAGAGAAACCTATACTCCAAAGGGAAATTATGAGCTCAACTCATTAGATGCATACAACTATGTTAGCACACTGACAGAATTCTCAAATACTTACTTGGATACCATACAGTCCAAGCAGCTTCAGGGCAGGGCCCCTTATCTCACGGGCGTAACTCCCAGCACGTTCGCTCAAGTAGCGTGCCACAACATTCACCAAGTCTCCCAGAATTAGGGGAATTTGAATATTCAAGATGGCGGCACCAAAAGCAAGCTGAACAAAGGAAAAGCATGAATGTAGTTGATCAGCATAAATGCTATGTCAATATCCTAAGCTCGTTCACACCACAGTTGTGTCTCAGAAACACTGACATGACTTTTAAGTGACCTGGCTTAACGCTCACCACAACGGCGCCGAGGAGAGCAAAGAGCTGAGGCCTGACGAATTCCCACAGGACATGCCATCTGAACTCAGGCACAGCGTCTTTGGCTACAGGTTCAACTGGGGTGTTGTTATTCACGTCCGCCTCGCAATAAGCTACACGGCCAAACAGCCGCGCAGAGACAGCGAGGGCCACTGGCCCCAGGACACACTTCAGAGCCACTCCTGGGGGTTTGGATGTCCGGGTGGTGGACTGGCGGACGGCTCTCTGAGTCACACTCCAAATGCGACTGACAGCATTACTAGGTTGTTGTGAGGCACTGAATGCATTGGACACCGGTGATGAATACAACCTGGATCTGAAACAACATTGCAAGCAATACGGATAAGCCTGTCAATAGGCTAAATCGTGAAAACATGACATAATAAAACGAATGTAACATTAAGCAATACCTCTAGGAGCTAAGCAGGTTTCAGCCTCAAACCAGTCAGTGTATTTACACCCTAGCTATCACTGATCCAGAGACAGCTGAATGACAACAAAACTCAAAACACACAAGGAAGCTGTATCAATGTATCATTATCGCTTAACACTAACGGGAAACTGTTTAGGCTGGGGTCAGGTATCTGCCGGCGAGTCAAATAAACGGGGGACATGTTTGTCAGTGTTACTTAACTACCCCTAGCTAGCAGACACAAGTCAGCTGTTATAACAGCAGTTAGCCTAGCTATAACGTAGGTTACCGACCACGTTAGCCCTACCGTGGACGGTTCCATAAAGCTGCTGTTTTGTAGCATCGCGTGTACAGTGGCCGCACCGGTGCGGTGGTGCTTGCTCGACAACAAAGTAAGTGAAACATGTTTCGGCTGTTTCGTGGACAGCGGGGGTCTTTAATCGCTAAGCTCAAAGGGATTCAAGGGGCAACCTGCAGGCCGCCATATTGACGGTAACCCAGAGTGCATTTCTCTCATATTTACGCTGAATCGCGGTGTTTTTTGTGACAACAACGCGCTGTCATTCTACAATAAGCAGCTTTATGCGGGGTTAGTGTGACGTTTAAGCGACTCGCGCAATTTTTCTGAAAAGCAGAAATACGTTTTTCCTTCGGTTAAAACGACACTAAAACAACCGGAAGTGACGCTGGGTAAAATAGAAAAAGTGACGTTGATGGTGTTTTGTTGACGTTTGTTTGTGTTAGAGAAAACAGTGGACACACACAGATGGTGTATTTCTGGACACCGATTTTACAGGATGGCTCGATTGAACACCGAGCCTGGTTTCTCGTGAATAAGGTCTAGCTACTAAGCTAGCTCCGTTCAAGAGTAGAGTCCAACACGAAAGGAGGTCAAGATCCAGCGGATGGACCAAGTCGGGAACAAAACAAATCGTTGCACCCTTTAGACTACACGAGTGGCTGAATCATTCACAGGCTAGCCACCACACAGTTGGCTTAGGTAGCTATATGCAGGCATACTGCACTGTCTCGTTACCGAAGAATTGTTTGCGGTTTTACCTTTTTTTGAAACCCCAGTATTTACCTAAGTTAGACAAGTTAATCATGATACGGTAGCGTTACACTGGCACTGGACGTCAAACTAGCAAGTTAGCTTAACGATAACGGTCGCTGTCTACCTTTATTTGTTAGCTAAATGGTCCGACCGCTGGGAAGCTAACGTTGCGAGGCTGTATTCATGCGTTTTCAGACGTGTTTACTAAAACTGACTCGTTATTAGGTAGTGACTGGAAGAATGTGAAGCACAATGACCAACTTTGAAGCTTGCCAGGAGTATCACAGGATTGAGGACTTCGACGAGGACTCGCCACCAGGGGAAGAGGATTTACTGGTGCATGTGCCAGAGGGCCTGAAAGGTAAACATGTCAATGTGCCTATAGCTGTCTTGAATGCGAATAGCTAACTGCGCAGGCATGTTTATGTCTGTGATGATCTTGATATTTGTTGTGATGTTTTTAACGTAATGCCATTGTGTCTGTGTTGATCCTTGTGCACTGTTAACGTTAATCACTATTATTACACAACACAAATGTCATGTTTTTGTGTTTCACGTGGACCTCAGGAAGAGTAGCTGGAGCATAAGCTACAGCTAATAGGGATCCTAATAAACCAATGTACCTAATAGAGAAGAGGCCATTTTGAAGTTTGATGTAATTGAGTCAAATTTCATTGGGTAAATTCCACATCTATGTGACCCTTTCATGTCCATTCTCTTACAGACTCATGGCACCACATCAAGAACCTGGATAACTTCTTCACAAAGATATCCTTTTTAAATTCAAGGGCAATTCAATAGCAGCTCTCTTATACTGTACTGTCAGTTCATTTGCAACTGGTTTCTTGTCATATGATGATATTGATTCAGCCTTATCTATATTAGGACCTTTGCTAGTCCCATAAGAATCAGTTGCCTAATTTTACTACATGGTTCACTAGGAAAGTTAATTCCCTAGCCAGCCATGAGTACTGCAAGGCCTTTGTGTTCCCTTGTGTTGTCCTGAAGATTGTCTGTGCTTGCTAGGTTGATACAGATGTCAAGTTACTTTCAGTTACCCCTCTTAAGTGATGTTTAATTTGTTTTCAGTTAGTCATATTTCATATTTTTCTTAACTATACTGTCCACATCTATCAGTTTCATCAAAAGAATGGCTTTGCTTGTATGATGTTGTCAGAGTTCTTTGAACTTATGTAAGTATTTAGTATCAAATCTTCTGATAGCTAGTTCTGCTGCAAAATGAACACATCATAAGAGATAGGAATATACTTTTAATCAAGAGCATCAGTTTTAGTTTAGAATTCTGAGTGGGATATTTGTTTTCAGTAACATTTAAGCTGCAGTTATGTTATTGGTAATATTTCATGTTGTTGTGACAGTTAAACTTGCCTCAGGCTTCAACATGAACAAGCTCAGCCAGAGGAACAGCAGCTGTACTTTAATCTCATAAGAGTCAAACAAAACACTGTAATTTTGTTCTAAATCATCATCTATTAATTACTTTCATGTTGTCAACTACACAAGGGATTTCAGCATATCTGTTCTTATTCTTAGTAGCCCATGTCTCTTATCCAGGCCGATGTGTTAGAACATTGTTTATTTTCTTAGAATAAATATATACAATATATATATATATATTGTGTGTGTATATAGAATATATAATTTAAATGTTCTGATTCAAATCTATCTTCATTTGAATGATCCAATATCGTTTCATAAATCCCGAGATCTATCTTTTAATATATCCCTTTTCCCGTGGATGCGTGAAGCTTTAACCCCGTTAGTCTCGTGTGGCCAGCCTTTAGTTCTTCGTGCAACGAGGCCTGAGGCCACTTCACAAGTTTACGCCATTTCTGCCACACTTGTCTGGGCCACGTTTGTTTACAAGCGCGGTAACAAACAAGTATAAAGTCACCAAAGCCACGGAGAACATAGACTTGGAATCTTGCCTAAATAAATATGGAGAAATCTTGAAGCGTTTCAAGTTGCAGTAACTGTCATATACTGTAAACATTTACCATGCAATGTTACTAAGAGAGTTATGTAATACAGAGACATGTGTAGAGTAGACCGGGACTGAGAGTTAACGTGAGTTAAAGTTACTAAGTGTTTAAATAAAACCCATTGTTTGGATAAAAGCCTCCGTCATCATTTTAGAGTAACCATCTGCTGAGGATGCGTCTAAATTAGGAAAGGACTATGGGCAGATGGAAACTGGTATCAATACGTCGATACTACTCATTTGGTATCGATACCTTTTGAAAAGTATCAATTTAAACGTTATTTTTTATCCAAAATGCGTCACTTGAGCGTCATAGTTCCCACTACGAGGTGGAAACTCCCCTGTTCCTAGGTGTGTTGAAGGCAGCCTTACAATCTCCAAGAAGTGAGACAGCATCATGAAGGGGCTTTAGTTTCATGGACTTTACAGTTTACAATGTCCAGAGGTTTTACAAGACTGTTTTTCAACTTGTTCCAAAAAACCCAAACTGATTTCTTGCACTATTTTCAAAGGCAATTCATAGCCTTTTTCAATTTCCTATTGTTGGTTTAATTTGACTTATTAATTAATATATGGTTGTTTGTCTTCTTTCAGTAATTTCTCTTCTGATACACTACTGTAGTGTGTTAAATAAAAATTACATAAATGTAACTGCTTTGGGGTAAATTCTTAATATAAACAGTAACATTTTAATAATGCACCAGGTTAGAGGGTTCCTTGTACAATTTACAGCATTAGTTCTCTGAGAATCTCTTTCATATCCAAGCAAAATTGGTATTGTAACGGAAACTACCTAACCAAATAGATATTTAATCGAATCGAATTGGGATCTAATGTATCGGAATCAAATCAGTTCAGGAAATTGGTGGCGATACCAGCCTAAGAGGCATGTGGTTATTTTGTATAGATACATTTACAGAAACCGTACTATTTTGTGATATACAGTATATCGTTATCGTGATATGAAATTACCCATATCGTGATAGAAGAATTTGTTCATATTGCACAGCCCTATTTGCTGGCCTGAGATAATTTTTTACTTCATGCCAGTAGGCCATCCTTGGAGTTTGATCCTGATCTGGTGTTTGTCTGATTCTGGTCACAGTGGGTTCATTCACATGGGGCCCCTTAAACAGTGATCTTGAGAAAATCCATCCACACCATGACACACTTCCGCCGGTCAAAATATTTCTGGACAATAGATTACGGTGCATTGCGCTTGAAATGTCTTAACCACAGTATACTTAAATCAACTGTGTAATAATATGCAGAACAAGTAGCATTGTATGTGGCTTGATGTTTAGAAATCATCTTGATATTACCATCTGGATGATTATTTGGAGTTTGCTCATTCTGTCATTAAGCATTAAATAGACTAATCTAATCTTCTTCTTTTTTTAAATCTCCTCACAGTCAGTTTCTGTTTGTTGTCACGTTCACAACGTTCCTCTTCAACTGTGTGGAGTATGATGTCCTGTTTGCCAACCGAGCAGTCAACCACACTGGGCCAGGCCACAACCCCTTGGATAGGAACAAGGTCACTCTGCCAGATGCCATCCTACATAGCCAGGAGTGTACTCGGAGGTAATCATGTTTAATAGTTGTATATGTCATAAGTAAGTAAAATACGTTTCTAGTTTTTTTTCTGCTACAGTTAAGTGGGTTGGTATTGTGGCAAAATTTGTGAAAAAGTGAAGAAAATACAAAAGTCTATATAATCATATATAGTGATGTGCCTCTCATTCTATTGGCCACTGGAATTGCAGATTGGGTACTGTGTTCTCAAACAATGATAGGATATGATCAAATTATGGACGCTTTAGAGCCAACAGAACTTCATCAGACAGGGATTTCATTTGTCTGACCTAATTCAGGTGTAATTAGACAGTTTGCTGGCCTGTAATTAGACAACTGAATTAGGTTTCAGACTTCAGGATACAGTCACATTCATAGGCAAGTAATATGGAGCAAAGGCCTACTTTACCATGCCCTGTGGGTTTCTTTCTTTAACCCAGAATATGATGAAAACAACTCTTGAAAGTTGAAAAGTCTGAATGCCAATGGTGATGATTACCAGACGGGCTAGTGTTAAAGGTTTAATTTATTTTGTAAGCGTTTTTTACCAAAAAACACAAGGAGCTTATGAAATTGTTCGACCACAGTGAAACATAATTTTAAGCCTGTTTTCTTCAAAGTGCAAGTGAGGCCTGTTTCTGTGAAATGTGTTTCTTACTCAGTTATTTTAGTTTACCTAAGAAGCTAAACTGATTCTAGTATAACAAGGTTGGATGCTTCAAAACTGACACTTAGTGCTTCTACTGATTACACAATGGGAAAAAAGTACCTGAGATTTGAATAGCGTTTCTGTTTATTTCAAAGAAACCCCTGTAATCAGTAACCCCAAGTTACAACATGGATGGTTACTTGGAGGAAGTTATTTGTGCACTGTGTTCAGAGTGGTATTAGGAAATGGGGCAGATGTAATTGATAGCTTCTGTGTGGTAAAACTGGCCAACTGAGACACTTGACATCTTGGCTGCACCAGCAAGCTGACAACCACATGACACCTCACTAGCTGGCTGCAAGGCATAGACCCCACCTCCCCCCTTCATCTTTTTCCAAGATGTAGCCTAGCCGCTGCTTGTTTTTCTCTAGCGAGTCTAGTAGGCCTATCATCAATTTGCCCATGATCTCGAACATGGCTGAATAATTCGATGACGTACAACTGCTTGGTATTCTAACTTGGGAACAGCATGTCCCACAATTTGGAACCACTCTGTCTTTCTCATACCATCACTAACCCCTCTCTGATCTCCCTTTCAAACCCAGATGCTTGTCCCTCGATCATTCTAACATTTTATTGCGGGTGTTTTATTAAATTAAATAGAAATAACCCAGGAGTCCAACAGCAATCACGTAACATTGGCTACTGTATGTTTGTGTGTACCAATATAGCTTGATATCCAATGTGTTCTTGTTTTGACATGGGATACTCAGAAGCTTCCTTATTTGTAGATTGGAGTAGGTTGGCTATCTCACCCATAACCTGTAAACAGGAGCTCAGTGTCATTTGAATGCATTACAACAGAGAGCAACAGTTTCAAAATTCCTCATCTGTTTATCATGTTTTAAGTTACATACTGCACAAGGGGTCAATATGTACAAACATGAGCATGGTGGGTGTCATGCTTGTACCCTTTAATACCCACTTTAGATGTTTCTCCTTATATCCTATATGTCCTGTTTTGAGCAATCTGTCAGATTATTTGTAGGCTTTTCTCTGTTTCCTATCCATTCATCCATTCTGTTTCTATTCAGGATCCAAGAGAACAGCTGGATTATATTCCTTCTTATCATGGCAGCCATCTTCTGGCTCTATCGGCTTGTCAAAGTCTTCTGCAACTTTCTGAGCTACTGGGAGATCCGGCAGTTCTATATCAAAGCGCTGAAGATCAAAATGGTAAGGCTTGTGCTACACCTGGAGGCCTGATGGAAAAACATGTGCCACCACAATAGGTCATCACATCAATTTTGAAATACCTGCCTTGAGCTTATGAATATCAAGAGATGAAATTAAGACTATCATACCTAGGATGATGTCACAGATCTGAGGTTTAGTGTCATGCTTTGTCTCTGTATTAGTCAGTTTCCCTTACGCTTCTTTCCTCCTTCTCCCAGGATGAACTGTGCAACTTCACATGGCAGGAAGTCCAGGACCGGCTCATCAGCCTGCAACAAGAACAGCAGATGTGCATCCACAAGAAAGAGCTGACAGAGCTTGACATCTATCATCGCATCCTGCGATTCAAGAATTACATGGTGGCCATGGTCAACAAATCTCTGCTACCAGTGCAGCTGCATCTCCCCCTGCTGGGCAATGTGGTCTTCCTCACCCAGGGGCTGAAGTACAATTTTCAGCTTATCCTCTTCTGGGGGCCTGGCTCGCTGTTTCAGAATAAGTGGAACCTGCACCCCAAGTACAAGCGGGCTGGAAACCGCCTAGAGCTTGCCCAGCAGCTTAGCAGGATTATCTTGATGATGGGCTTGGCCAACCTGTTGCTATGCCCCTTTATCCTGGTGTGGCAGGTGCTCTACGCCTTCTTCAGCTATACCGAGGTGATCCGAAGAGAGCCTGGAAGCCTGGGCGCACGACGCTGGTCCCTCTACGGTCGCCTGTACCTGCGTCACTTCAATGAGCTGGACCATGAGCTGTATGGGCGTTTGGGTCGTGGCTATAAACCCACCTCCAAGTACATGAACTCCTTCACATCACCACTGCTGACTGTGCTTGCTAAGAATGTCGCCTTCTTCTCAGGCTCAGTGTTGGCTGTGCTCATTGCCCTGACAGTCTACGATGAGGACATTCTGACAGTGCAGCACATTCTGACCGCTATCACTGTGCTGGGAGTGGTTATCACTATCACCAGGTGAGGACAGCAACTGGAGGGTGATGCAGTGTTTCTAGTAATGTTTTTTTAGATCTGGTGGTAACTCTTATTTGGAGACCTAGGTTTGTTCCATTGCAGGATCACTCTCAGTAGGTGTTGCACTTTTAAGACATTTTATTATTGTTATTTTGCATATTTGTATCATGATATACAGACAACTGTGCTTGAATGGCACTTGTAATCGAGCAATTAATTTTATTTGTATATGTTTTTTGAGCAGTGGGGGGCAGCTAAATGTAAAGGAAACACTAGTGGGATAGCCTATTTGATTTACCAGTGTTATGATCCTACGTACCAATTATGAATGGAATTTTAGAGGCATTCTTATCCCCTAAATGGTCTCAGATTTTCAGTCAGAAAAGTAAACTCCCAGATATTCCTAATTCACTTCTCTGACATGTACAGGTACAGTAATGCTGTGGATTCTTTTTTTGTAATGACGTGTTGTGTTCCCAACCTACGCCAGATCCTTCATCCCAGATGAGCATACGGTGTGGTGTCCAGAACAGCTGTTGCAGTATGTGTTGGCACACATTCACTACATGCCAGACCACTGGAGGGGCAATGCTAACAAGAGCGAGACCCGCGACGAGGTGGCACAGCTGTTCCAGTACAAAGCGGTGAGGATGGCATAAACTCAGTGGATGGACACGCATAGTCACACCCAAACTGAGATTAGGGATGAGTTTTGGCTGTGATTGGTGTACTTTTTCATGTAGCACCTGGTCAATGCTAAAACGTGGCACAATATGACACAAAAAAATATTTATTGACGTATTGCTTCATGGTAATTTATTGTAAAAGTTGTATATAAGAGTTGGCAACATTGATAATTTAGAACTTGACTATATTTAGAATTTGACTGAATTAAAAGTGCTGTCTGTGTCATTCAGGTGTTCATTTTGGAGGAGTTGCTCAGTCCTATTGTCACACCATTCATCCTCATCTTCCACCTGAGGAAAAAGTCCCTGGAGATCATTGACTTCTTCAGGAACTTTACCGTGGAGGTGGTTGGAGTTGGGGACATCTGCTCCTTTGCACAGATGGACATCAGACGCCATGGAAACCCAATGGTAAGTCTGATTACTTCTGTTACATAGTTAGTTATTAAACATTTTGTGTTTTGTGAGCCAATCCAGTCATTAGCTTTCTGACGTGGGAGAGAGGCTGACCCTCAACAAGTTGAGGTTAAGTGAATGTTTCATTTACACATTGTTCTCTCAACGTCAGCGTTGTTCATTTGATTCATATGTATCCTCTGATGTCTTTGCAGTGGATGTCAGATGGCCAGACAGAGGCCTCTGTCTACCAGCAGGCTGAGAACGGCAAGACAGAGTTGTCCCTCATGCACTTCACCATCAAGAACCCGCACTGGCAGCCACCCCAGGAGAGCTCAGTGTTCATCAGCCATCTGAAGGAGAAGGTGCACCAGGACGCTCAGGCAGGCCCCTCCACCCAGCTGCTGCTCTCTGAGGCTCCTCTCTGCAACTTGCTGCTCTCCAATGAGTCTGCCTCTGGGGTAAGAAACCTTGAGGACCATGTCACTCACACAAGCGCCATACACCATTTGTATGTTAAACCAGATTAAATTAGATTTTTGAATGCATAATAATGTACTTTATTTCTGTCCAGCCTGACAGTGTATTGGCCAGTGTCCTGGCCCACCCCATTCTCACTGCATCTGGACTGCCAGGGCAAGACCGCCACTTCGTCCCACCTAGCACGGCTGGATCTGCGGCTGCCAGTGTCTTGGCCTCTTTGTCCACCTCTCAGCTCCCACCTGCCACCCGCAGCCGCTCACATGGCCTCCTGCCTTTTCCCACCCACCCTGAGAGCAGCATGTACCACAGCGATCGCACCATCTTCGACAGGTACTCATCAGGCATTGCCTTCTCTATTGGCCTAATCGCAGTATCACATATATTTGGCCTATTGATTACATACTGCATCTGTATTCGTTTTTAGTGAAACTGATCGATAAACAAACGCGTAGACTATTCGTTGGCTTTGGATAACACCTTTCTTTCTCAGTATGTCTAACAGCGACTCTCATACCCGGAGCAATGGACTGCTTTCAGAGTTTGCCTCAGCAGAGATGAGCCTCCATGCCATCTACATGCATGAGGTAGTTTACTGACCATGAAAGATGGCCTCAAGGCACCACTATTATATCTATCCTCCAGTTCTCTGTCGTGTGCCTGGAGGTTTGAGTTTTTGTTGTAGAGCACTGTAGTGCTCTGTTCTGCTGATCTGTGACGGCTGCCTCTCTCCCCAGGTCCACCAGCTGAGCTCCCAGCCCCAGGGAACTTTAGGGCAGTGGCAGAACCCAGTGGCAATGAGAGATCTACACACTAACACTGGTAAATCAAAATATTCCAACCTCTGTGTGAGAAAACGGGCAACGAACTCAATGAGCACTTCTCTTTGTGAGGGTTGAATGAGGATTATAGGCGTTTAAGTGTCACGTAGTTCAATAGATATCATAGACCTCAAATATGAGTCTTATAAGCACAGAGTAACCTGGCTATTGGTCATACTCTAGTTAAGAGTATCTGTTACCAATTAACATAATATTTCAGTCCACCAGCAAAAAAAGTATAAAAAATGTGTCTGCAAGCTACCCTCTTTGACTTAGTTGTAGCTTTAACAGAGGGTGAAAGAAAGTATGATCTCAATAGTGTCTAAAACTGAGGCCTGGAAAAGTGGAATCTTGAAATGGTAAATGCATAGGAATCCTGTATATGTCCTTTGTGTTGACTAGACTTTGTACCCTCACTCTAATCAGGTTTACAGGTACACAGTGGCCTTGCTGCCAGTGGTTTCACGCCCACTACTCTCCACCTGGGAGGCTGGAGAGAGGAAGAGGAGGGTGATCAAGAAGAACAGGAGATTAACAGTGGATCTACTCCGAAACAGGGCACCGGGAGTAGTTGTTGAAGTGCCTTATATCATAGGGTATGTGCTCTCTTCTTAACGCTATAAGTCGGCACAGGTCCATGATCCATGTTTTCTGATTCCATATTCTGTGGCATGACTCATTTCTTGAATGGAACCCACCAAAAGTGGCTTTTTATCCTACCACGGATTCATTGCTATGATCATTTTTCTTCTCTTTTTTTTTAGTGTTTACACTTTACTTTCTTCAACGAACATTGTGGCCTTAGATGATCTTCATGGAGAATTTAACTTGGACCTTTAAAACATCGTTCAGCGTTGGTAGTTGGAGGAGCTCATTGAATAACCACTGTCTCAGCACCTCCATGCCTCTTCCTGTCACAGCAGGTGGACTATGGCATCAGGGAAACCATAAGTCTTCCGTCCCTTTCACCATAATTTTGTCATAAACTTGTATTCACAAAGTGTGTGTGAGAGAGAGAGAGAGAAAATATAGTGTGTGAATAGGATCACTGTGTGATTGTAGAAGGGGGCAGTTTAATTGTGGGATGCAAAAGGCTCATCACAACTTCTGCTGTGCCTCTGTATGCACAATTTAAGTTTTATTTGTGTGTCTGGGGGGTTTACAGTGAGGGTCTAATTTAACTTTTTTCACATAATGGTTCATAGCTGCCTGACCAATTTTGATTACGAGGAAAGTTGAATTCAATTTTTTACGTTGTTCTATTTGGCCCTTGTCATGTAAATACACGTTTGCATCTTACTTATCTATGAATAATCTACATTTGTTTGTACTACCAGATCTAATGGTTGAGAAAGATACAACGTACTGAGATGATAAAAGAGCTGTCTGTAGCCACACTCCACCATGAAGACACCATGTACTGTCTGTATACATGGCAAAAGCTATATTGGGCTAGATGAAACGTCTTTAAACTGGACATACAAATGCTTTGAATGCTGCTGTCTGTTTTTAGTGGGCCTACATACAGATTTTGTTCAGTATTAATATCTCTACTACTAATATCTCAATACATTTTAGTTTGTGCCTCTAAAACAGGTTGAAAGCATGTGCCCCAATTACACTTGGCATTAAAATCCCAATGCAGATAGAAGATGTCTTTAAATTTAAATTCTATTTAGATTGGACACAAAGTCAGCTTTACGCCAGAACACCCATGTAAAACACACCCATGGATTAAAATCGTATTTTTCCACATTACCTCAATATTTGTGTTGGAAAATCGGTTTCCAACCTATGCCTCTTCTGTGTATTTAACCTTGTGTTTACATATGGGGGTTGGCGTCCTATCTTGGCACCAACTAGATGCCTCTTTTATCTGCATTGGGATTTTAATGCCAGGTGTAAATGGGGCCCATTTCATTTTCTGTGCTTATTCCAGAAGCATGTTCCTTTCCCAGTATGTGCTCTAAGCAGATATTTTAAGTCCATCATTGATGTCCTTCCAGAAATAGTGGTGAGGAATACTTTTGTTAGAACAAAACAGTGCGGTATTTCATTTACAGATCTGTATCATGCAGATTAATTAGTTTGTGCTGCTCGAATTTGTGTCCTTCTCCCCAAATGCACACATAAAAATGGAAGGGCCGATTGTAACGCATGCACTGTTGTATCTGCAGCAGTTGGAGCTTTAGGCTTGAATCTTTTGAAAAAGTCCTCTCAATGATTGCTTTATGCTTTCTAAGAAAGAGTGTGAGGGAAAGAAAAACATATTTCAACATTCAGCATCATTTGTTTGGTTTAGGTTTATTTATTACCCTTTTTGCCCCACCTATTTAATTGATAGATATGTTTATTATTTATTTTGGAAAAAAATAAAATGTGTATGTAGATGATTTTGCTAAAATATTTTCTTTAGCAAAAGCTTTACAAACTTATGAATCATTCAAAAATATAAGAATGTTTGTGAAAACAATTGAAATGTGCCCCCCCCCCCCATAACTTTAAAAGAAGCTAAGAAAGAAAACAAATCTGAATGATTTATACAAAACGGAACAATGAATAGGCAATATTTATGTGAATAAGTTAAAAGTTAAAAAACGAATTGTAATAGAAAACATTTGTTGGTGATATTACCATGGTTACAATGGTAGATAACATGCCCAGCTGCATGATATTGAATGTGATGTACACTCGAAAACAAAGTGGCGTGTATACTTGTGACTCTTCATATCTGCTTATTGATACGATACCCAATACATTTATCTACCCATTGTTATTGCATTTTAGATCGCAGTAGATCTCATCCTCCACTACTGTAAGACATCTGAGGGCACACGATTGTCTTTGCCCTCTCATGTATTTGAACTAGTCCTGTTCATGTATTTGAACTAGTCGTGTGTGTGTGTGTGTGTGTGTGTGTGTGTGTGTGTGTGTGTGTGTGTGTGTGTGTGTGTGT
>OMOT01044514.1:0-10752 GCA_900312575.1 Acanthochaenus luetkenii
ATAAGGAAACTGTTCACTGAAGAAAAGAAGAAAAAAAGTTTTCGCCACAGAGAGGGAGAAAGATAGGAGGGGTAAAGGGCAGGAGGGAGGCAGATATAGACAGTCTGTGATAGAATGAGAGAAAAAGAGGAGAGAGAGAGAGAGGGGGGGGGAAGGGGAGGGGGAGGGAGGAGAGGGGGAGAGAATGAGGGAGCGAGAGAAAGGCAGAGGAAGGGAGGTGTTTTTGTTGTGTGTGTGTCCAGACACACAGAATACACAGTGACTGGAGCTTGGACCGGTAACATTAATCATTAATCATTAATAATATGCTATGCAGATTGTCGCCTACTTCTTTCTTGCCATTTTTTGGGGGAGAAACATCATGAATGCAAACGTTTATTATGCAGCACATCTCTCGGGTTCAGGGGTCAATAAGCAATGAACTTGTTTAGGATGTCTGTGTTTCTCCGGGTGGCTACAGGGGGTCTTTGCCCACTAATGTTGGTAAATGATTCATGGCTGATCCTGGATATCATACAGCAGCAGCACGGTGCCTTAATGTCCCCTCGGAAAGTCACCCACACATTAAATACATCATTCAGACGGGAATTCCACAGGTAGTTTCCGGACAAGGACAGTGTTTCTTTTAGCTCTAGGTTCCACGGGGGGTGACATGTGTTATTAGGTTAGTATTACTATGATTGGCATAGATAACTTGTGCATGTTAAATGTACCATTGTCGGCTCATTCCTGAACTGGCATACGACCAGTACGTGGAATTGTACAAACAAAACAAAATAAAAATTAGACTAGATGAGTTTTTCCTCAATAAAGCGGTGCACCGTATTTTGTTGCCCGTCAAACACCATTTCATCACACGTTCTCTATGGCAGCAACACCTGAAGGGACCAGTTAGTCAAAGGGTACCAACCTCTCTCCTCCTCCTTTGGCCCCAGTTAACGTTACAATTCGTCAATTCGAGTTTTAAAAAAGTGTCAAAATGTCACACGTGACGTTCCACCGTCGGTGTAGCGTCGACTATAACGGTCCGAAAGTTGAGGACACACAAGCGGGTCAGAGGGGGGAAACAAGAGAGCACAGCCGTTACCTGATCAAGCATCCTTGGAAAAAGCAGAAAGACGAGACATAGAGAATCCGAACGACCAGTGGGAGCATCCTCCGGCTCGGGTCTCTCTCGGTGCCGCGGAATAACACCGGACCCGCCGAGCGACTGGTGAGACTGGTGAGACTGGTGAGACTGGGCTGGAGGAGGGAGGCGGTCATCCAGGCTCGGGAAACTTCTTCCCCTCCCACCAAGTCCACAGCGCCGGTCCGTGTGTTTGGCAAGGCACGTGTGGGAGCGAGTGTTGTTGTTGTTGCTTTTTTCTGTTGTTGTTGTTGTTGTTGTTTTTCTTTTTCTTTCTTCTCGTTTTTCCCTTTCCGCGAGCAATTCCTCGCTCCGGCAATTAAAAGGAGGCGAGGATTTAAAGGAACAGTAGCTTTTGTTTTGACGCTTCAGTCGGGGTTCTGGGTAGAGGGGGCGCTAATTGTAGCTCGGAGGATGAGGTACATTACTGCAACACACTGGCTGGTTGAGGGCGACGTGGGTGTTTTAATGAACATTTCAGGTGGGAGGAGACCACGAGGATGGAGTGAGGGAGAGGACGTAGCCTGTGCTTCAGAAAGAGAGAGAGAGAGAGAGAGTGTGTGTGTGTGTGTGTGTGGGTGTGTGTGTGTGCGTGTACATTGGCATTAAAGGACCTAACAAAACATATCTATAATATTCCTATAGGGACATACAGTATCCTTCCTGACGTTATTATATGATTAACTATAGTTCTTGGCAAGGGGACATAAATAACATCAAAACATAAAAAATAAGACAACACATCAAACAATCAAGACCACACACACACACACACACACACTCACACACACACACACACACACACACAAAGAAACATCACAACAAACATATAACAGTCTCCTTACAGGTGGAAAGTGATAAGGTGACCACAGCCCTTAAAGTCACAAGGAAATGAAAACGTGACTTTTTACCATGTCAGCAAATTGTCCATGCCATCATGCACACATATTTAACAATAAATGGGGTGACCGTGACGACAGTGCATTCATGAGCGCCGGCAGGCTGCTTTGGCTCGGGGTCCCTTTCGGGGGCGCACACTGTCGGCTAGCTAACTTGCTCTTCGGGGACACCGTCGTTCAAGTAATGGCCAAACAAATGCAGGTAAGATGACCCTATCATTTATTCAAGAACAATTTAACATCTAGTCTAATTGTTGGATCCTGCTCCATATAACAATGGCTTCATTTGTATTCACAATCTAAGTGGGACTGGGGATGATTAACAGAGAAGAACACAAAGAGAGAAGAGGTGAGGATGATCTAGATACGCTGACCAACTAGCACCACTCTTCACTGACATATTTAACCAGTCACGGGTCCTTTGCACTGATCCGATCTGACTGCAGACCCGTCGCCCCCTGACCTCATGGTCATGAAGACCTTTGAGCGGTTAGTACTGGTTCACCTCAAGGCCTCACCTCCCCCCTCCTGGACCCCCTGCATTTTGTCAGTTTTCCCAGCTCCTAAGACTTGTATCAGTGGGCAATGTTATCTTATTAATAGTAATTGTAGACGAAAGAGGTAGTGATGCCGTTACTGTACAGGCTGGAAATGGTCAAAGCAATAACTTGATGCATTAGCTGCATGTGTGATAATGGACTAAGGGGTTTGACTCAGATGTATTATGCGTTGCGTCTGTAATCACCATAACGTCTAAAATAGATGCTGGTTACATAAAGATGAAAAAACTAAAGGGAAATCTCACCAAAGCTAGCAAAATGTGTCTGATAATAACCTTGTGATATTACCATTTCATAGTCTGATGACGCAGTAGCTGGCTTAGCCAAATATGAAGAAAGAAAGAAAGAAAGAAAGAAAGAAACTGACAGCATGATTTAGACTAGAAATCTACCCGTGGTGTTCAGGGGAAATCGCTCCAAAATCCATTGTGTTGTCATTGTGTCCAGCATTCTTACACGTGCTGTAATAGTTCTTAGCCAGCTAAGTTGTACCTCAGAAGGGTTTCACCCCCCCTTAACAAATGGCTGCTCACCTTGGCACAACATCCAGAGCCCTCAGCTGGGGGATTGACCTGTGGCTGGAGTGGCCTGTTTGAAGCCCAAGCTCTTCCTTATCGTCAGCTGCAGAGTAAATAACATTTCTGTATGGCTGTTACTTTGGCTGAATACAAAAAGCTTTGTGCAGCGGCCCATGCTGTTGATGGAGCTGATTATTATCACAATGTTTAAAGAGACTTACATGGAGAGAAGTTTAACGTGCCATCCTCTCTGATAGTAGCTTAGCTGTGTTGATTTGATAACACGGCTCTGCTCTTTCATCCATATCTATCGAGAAATGTGTATCCTCCTATCACGAGACAGTACTGGCCACATATATCACAATCTAAGATGTCCATTTTCAGAACAATTATATGATGGACCTTGATAAAACTGGGAGAGGATCACAGTTGGATCATTTTCAAATAATTTGCCTCGGTCATTCCTTCTGAATAACTGTTGTCATGGTGACATACAAATGTATATGCACGTTTTATTTATCTTAAATTATGACTCAACGGCCTACATAAAGATATTTCATTTTCACGAGGCAGAGGTTTAGATGACAAGATCATTTGAAACAAATAAGAGCGGCGAGTGAGACACTTAATATATGCACCGCTTCAAGTAATGGAGATGAGGCACTCATCATCTACTCTAGATGATAGAAACACCGTCTGTACTAGTGGTTGGAGACAGTATTTAGTATCAAAGACACAGTATGCACCTTAATAAGATCAAGAACCTATCAAGTCACACGGTCATTACATTTTCATAATTCAGATTGAAGGGAAGTCGGAGAACGTTTTAGCTCTCCTTTTCACCTCGCATTTGATCTATTGGAATATACTGTACTTTTGGTATAGTATGGTCTGCTGTGTTTGTTTAGCATTCTGTCTATGTACAGGTCTCTTTAAAAAGACAACGATGCATTTATAAGTAACAGTTTGAAATGATCACGTAAACACCCAAAAAGGTATTCTGAAAGTATGAAGATTAACCTACGGTATTCAAGGAAATACCCCACCATTCAACCAAGAACGTGCTTGGTCATATCTAACCTCCTCATACATAAATATAGCACTCAACCCATTTCAACCTAATCCTCATAGCCTTTTGCTGCTCAGCCAGTCAAATGTTCAGATCCAAAAAGAAAGCAAAGGCGCTTTCTAAATATGATACTTATATCACTTGATGACTGTATGGGGGTACAAAGGGATGAATTCTCCCCTGGAAGACATACAGTGGTTTCAGAAAGTATTCAGACCCCTTCACTATGTCCACAATTTATTGTGTTATAGGCTTAATTTAAAATGAGAATATACAATGTACTGATGTTAGTAGCGGTACATGATTTTCAATTTTTGTGTCATCAGACCAGAGAATGTTTTTTAAGTGCCATTTGGCAAATTCCATGGCTTTCTTAAGCCTTTTACTTCCGTCTAGCCACTGTACCATAGTGTACTGTACCAAGACATGATTGATGGAGTAGTACAGAGATGGTTGTCCTTATGGCAGGTTCTCCCATCTCTGCACAGGAACGCTGAAGCTCTATTAGAGTGGCCATTGGGTTCATGGTCACCTCCCTGACCAAGGCCCTTCTTCCCCAGTGACTGACTTTGGCCGGACGGCCAGCGCTAGGAATGGTGTTTCCAAACTTCTTTCATTTCACAATGACTTGGTCTTTGCTCCGACATGCACTGTGATCGGCGTGTGCCTTTCTAAATCATGTCCAATCAATTTGATTCGCCACAGGTGGACTACAATCAAGTTCGAGAGACATCTCAAGAAGTATAAAAGGAAACAGAGCAAAGGGTCTGAATACTTATGTCAATGAGATATTTCCGTTTGTTATTTTTAATACACATGCAAAAATGTCTAAAGATGTGTGGGAATTGTGAAGGGGGTCTGAACTCTGAATACTTTCCGAAGCCACTGTAAATATGTATGAATAACACTCCCTTGCTCCTCACCCATGCACAGAGTGAAGGCAGACAGACATGACTGGGAAATTGCAAGCATAAAGCATCCATTCAGTTTGTAAGTAGACAGCCTATCCAAAAGAGCAAATGACATACCGAGTTCATTAAGTAAGTCTTCCAAAAATGTTGGAAGATTACAATATCAAAATGTGTGTGTGTGTGTGTGTGTGTGTGTGTGTGTGTGTGTGTGTGTGTGTGTGTGTGATTCAATAATGATATTTTCGGAATGAAAATAAAATCAGCCTGAAACACAGCATTAGACATTGACTCATTAACAACTTTGACAATATAGTTTTCTGAGACTGCTTCCACATCTTCAAACTGAGAGCACACTTCATACTGCTGAACATTAACGAGCAAACGTTTTCATTATCAGATCCGTTCCATGTTGCTGTAATGAGGCAATTGTATTGTGGAACATACTTGTGGAAACGTCTGCATCTTAAAGATGTAGGAAAATAACAATACATTACATAATAGCTGCAACTGAATTCACCTCACTGGCTCTGACTTTAGCTTCCATTGATGCGGTGCACCAGACAGCTTGGTTACAAAGACATCTGTGTGAACCCAGCAGGACTACAGTCTCTCCACGAGACACGCATCAAATCCTCTCAGATTAAAGGTATATATATATATATATATATATATATATAATGGAGAATTTTCCTGTGGTTTCCCTGGATTTTCCACCTGACCTGCTATGCCTCTGTCTCTGACCCCTGTCAGAATAGTATGACAGATGCTGATACTCCCAAACAACTGTACAGAGGCTACTTGCTGAAAGCTAGACTGAGTGCCTGCTATCGAACGTGCTCAACCGTGGCATGAACGGCTCCTCAGATTAAATTGGAAGAAAAGGTCAAACTTTAATGGCCGACCTGGATATGGCTACAAGTAGGTTGCCGAGGGAAAGGTCACTGATGAATGTAGTTTGTATCTCCTTTTAATTCTTACATATCTTCTGTGTTCCTCTGTTCTCCCTACCTGCTATACAGTGTGAAACAAGGCGATTCACTCTTTCAATTCCACACATGTATACACATGCACAACACATGCAATTTAAATTGAACACACACACATCATGTTCAGAAATCAAGGGTACACTACATGCTCGTGTCCTGTACATGCCCACTCTACTGGATAGTGCACACACAGCGCACCCACCATTCTCCATAGATCAAATGTAATGATTTGTACATTGACCATGTTGGTCCATTAATCCGGAATCATTATGCTATGAGACATATGCTGGCCATGTTTCAACAGTGGTACAGTAGGTTTTAATTGGGGTCTTTTTATGACAAAACAAGCCATGAAATACAAGTCTAATTGTGTTGGCCTGAGTGTGTGTGCAGCTTTATGGCACACGAGCGTGCAGCAGCCATAAATAAGGTTCTCACTCCAAGACGCCGGCGGCCATTGATAGTTATACTGTCCATGTCCTCCTTTTGAACTTGCCCAGGCAAAAATCTACATCTACTTAATTGGCTATGGAAACATTTATTGGGGGAAAGCATTTCAGTTTTTTTTCTTTTTAACACGAGATAGTTGTAACGATTCTAAAGATTGCAGTTTTTAACAGCATTTTTTGTTACAGTGGATTTTGAAGGAGAGTTCAATGGCTGTCCTATTGTCCATCCAATACCTGTGACACTCACAGGGTTGGAGACAGTGAGATACAACAATACTGTGCCCTGTGGCTTCTTTTATGTTGCTGCTCTGTGTATGTGATGGAAACGAACAGAATGCAAAGCAATGTGTTAATACATTACATTTTCATGAGTTAACAGAAGCAGTGAAGAGAAATATAAATCCATGAAACACAGAGATATTCAGTGCAAGCACTCTGAACATCCATTTTTCATCTTCTACCTCGCTTGCAAAGGCACATTTGCTGCACGCTGTAGGAATAGTGATGATGCACTTTCTTTACTCAAATATTGCTCCTTTGTTGCACTTTCCGGACACATGATACACTGCAGATCTGATTCATATTTTTCTGAGTTCTCTAAGGTAGAAACGATGTGAACTCAAGAAAAATAGAAAAACTATTTCGATTTTTATTTTCCATGGTCAAAATGGCATCCTTCAGCCCAGTCATGTAATTTCCTTTGGTGTATAGGCTTTATGTTGTTATATATCAACAGTATAATCTGGCACAGTCTGATGGAGGAGCTGTCTTGGCTTGGAAGTAGACCCGTCATGTTTGAACATGAATAATGGTCCCACTCGGCCATGTAAACCCGCACAGATAAGCCCCCTCTGATTTTGGACTAAATGCACCTGAAATTGGTTTAACTCCGTATACTCAAAGGCAAGTGCCTCAGACCAACGTACGCAGACGTAGGAGTGCTACCTTACTTTCAGGGTGACTCGAACACAACAACAGAACAATGGGGGCATTTGAAATGTGCATGTCTGTTTTGTCTTGAATTATTCATTTGAATTCACCACGGACAGACTCAGAGTCTGACACGGTCGAAAGTGCATTTGGGTACAAGCATTCTGAGAACATGTTCATAACGGATCAGTGACACTTAAGTCAGGGCGACATTGGAGCCAATTAACAGTGTTGATTGACCCCTTTGTGGTCAGGATGTCTTCACGGGTTCATCTCTCAATTGTTATTGGGGCAAAGGGCTCTGGACATCTTAATATGTCTATGTGGGATTTGAGTTATGTTATGTGACCTCAAGTATGATGAAACCAGGAGTAACCACAGCTTCTGTTTGAATAATGGGAACGGTAGAAACTGTCGTCTTATTGTAGCTGTACTGTAGTACGTGACTCAGAGGTTCACACCTTCACAAAGATCCTTTGCTCTGCACATACTGATCTTCTGGAAAACAGACAGCTAACGAATGCTGCCTACTTCAGGTGAGTCAGAGGAAAGAGGTTGTAACCAACGATTGTGCTCACTACAAGAGGGCAAATGTAGTGAACGGGGAGACGATGATTGATGGTGCAGTATCGGGAATTTGCTTATGTGGCGGCACAGGGTGAACCAGGACTTCAGTGAAGGTTGTAGATGTTATTATAAAGGGGTTTTATTTAGTTACCTGTGGGGTCATTTCAGTAAAGTTCTGGGTACAGAGACATTTTTCATATGCTTTAAAAAAAAAATTCTCCTGATTTTGTACACATGAAGACATATCAGGTAACCATTAGACCTGGGTCTGACCTTTGGTGTAGCTGGGGCGTCTCTCTACAGAGACAAAGTGAGGTACGGTGAGAAAGTCTCCCATTTCGTCTTCTATCTCAAACGTAGCAAAGTAGAAGGGAATACACATAGATAACACAAGACCTGTGCTTTTCTGTTGGCCTAAAAGATAACCAACCGTAGAACGTTCTAAACAGCACCTCTTGGGACAGGATGAGGATTAAGCATGAGCGATAGCAAATACTTTACTGTAATTCAGACTCATACAGACAGTAGACAGGCAGTGAGTGTAATGATGCAGACAGACCAAGAGGCCGCCCTAGACCGGGCTCCCAACGGCCGGTTCTTATATTAATGCTGTTTTAACTAGAAGTCTAATCTAGCGGAATATATTCATGTTCTAAATAGGGTTTACGCAACGGAGCGTGATGTTTTGAATTTAGTGTTTTCCCAATAGATTTAGCCAAACAGCGACGCGGCAAAAATAACGGGAACTAAAGTAACTTTGTTCAAAGAAAAGATCATGAATTATTTGCTTATTTTCTTAGTTTTTTCTTCCCTGTTGATGTGTGCGGTCGTTTATTTCCCTGACCGCTGGTATCACGACAAAACAAGACAAAAGAGAGGAAAGACCGGGAGAAGAACTCCAACACTCCAGCCAGACACCAGCTTTAGTGATTCTTTGCCCCTCGTCGGTTTTCCTCTCTCCTTGGTTGTGAGTATTTAAGAGCGCTTAACATCCAGCGGTGCATCAGAGGGAGTCAGAGAGGGAGTCATGGAGACAGAGAGGCAAAATGGTCTTAAAAACGATGGTCTATGTCTGGCACAAGAGGTTAGGCCTAATGGAGCATCTCTCCGCACCACTGATATCCTCCAGGAATACTTTTGTTTTTCACTGGTTTTGCTGAGGGAGTTTTTCAGTCCGACTGGCAGAAGAAAAAAAAACTGATTCCATCGTCTCCCATCTTTGAACCGCAGCTACTCTACATCAATGGAAGCAGATGTCTTCAACCTTACGTTGGGGCATGGATGGGAATTTGTTTGCCTGGAGGTTCAGTGGAGTGTGTGTGTGTGTGTGTGTGTGTGTGTGTGTGTGTGTGTGTGTGTGTGTGGGGATGGGGATTAAACAGCAGCGCTAATTAAAACTCCCTCTTTCAACTCTCTTCATGCATCACTGAGCCAAGTTTTGGAGTAATTCAGCAGCGTGTTGTGGGTTTGAGTGCGGGAGGAAAGAGAGCGAGGGGAAGCCGAGAACTCCGATCAACCGACTGATCAACACAGTTATTAGCCCTCGTCGGGAACCCGTCTTAACATCCATCATAGGTAATTAGGTCTGCGGCGTGCCAAGGCGCAACGTCTTATGTTGGAAAAGTAATGGGGAGGCAAGCCGAACGCAGAGCGACCGCTGTCAATCATCACTGGTCCCCTCGACCCTCAATTATCTCGGCTGCACATTTCTGATTCTCTTTGGGGTGCTGCCGCCTACAACGTATTCTACTTCTTCGCTGATGCAAAATGTGCATTGTACTGATGGGAAAAACGTTGTGCTTGGTATCCACAGAAGGAGAAGAAAGAAAAACGATGCTCATTCTTATGTATGAATCATTCTGATCACCAAGTCAGCGCATGAACATTTAGGTCACACTTCTTTGGTTAACACTGCTTCGATGCCCTGCGGCAAGTGTCTCCATTGTGTGACGCATCGCCTACTGAAGTGGGACCACACAAAATATTGGAGCGTTTTCCCTCCACGCCTTTTATTTTTGTGGTCTAATACAAGAATCGGCACTACTGGATCTTGTACATTTCCGTTGCCACCATCTTCATCATCATCATCTTCGTCCTTCTCAAATCCCTGAATGGTGGTTTTCATACCTGTTTTCACATTACTGACAGCCACCCTCTGGGACTCATGTCTCACGCTATCTTATTTCAAATTTGCCCCACCTAGGTGCTGCAACCCAGCTAGGGGTTTCCTTGTTTGTGCTCGTCTGTCTTGGAGGCCTTCTTCTACTGTGGGACGTTCACTCTCTTCTCTCAGATTCATTGGCTGGGTCTCTGGGGGAAGAGGAAGGTCAATGCTTCAACGCAGGGATACTTAAACTCTGTATGGCATTGTTTTAGAGACCCACTGACTCCCTCTGTTGCCCCTTAATGAATACAAACTGCAGTGTAAAATTGAATAAAACAGAAAACACACAAATGAAAATCCAATAAGAGGAAATAAATGGGTCTCTTCTACAAGACCAGGGAAGTGTATCTAATCCCTTAATTAGACAGAACGTCCACATAGTTTTCTTTTTGTGCTGGCTATAAAGATGTAGGACGGCCTAAATGACTCTGAGAGAGAGAGAGAGTGTGTGTGTGTGTGTGTGTGTGTGTGTGTGTGTGTGTAGGGAGGAACTGACCCAGGTGCTCTAAATTTGACATGCAACACAAGACTTCTGTCAAATGAGCAACCATAGCATTACGTTACATTACATTA
>OMOT01044517.1:8368-30944 GCA_900312575.1 Acanthochaenus luetkenii
TAGGTACAGGTGCGCCTTGTTAACCACCTGAACTGCTCCTGGTTGTCCGCCTCCCGACCGACGCTCAACCCCTCCGGGCCGCTTGCCACAGCCTTGAAGTCTCTTCCTAACTTTACTGTACACGATCATTTTAGATCAATTAAATACATTAACATTAAATGAGAAATATGTTTGAAATGTGCAGCTATTTGGAAAATAGTGAAAATGATGAGCTGTGCCTCTTTCTAACCTTGATCTGCATGTTTAAATCGTACTTCCTCATTATTTACTGCTATTCTTAAGAGGTTTTGAGTAGAGCGGTTAGTCCACTTATGTGTTGAATACTCATAGTAAGCTAAGAAGAAGTAATAGCTTGAGACAAATTGTCTGTGTTGTCTTTTCACTTTAAACGTTAAAACTCCAGCTGGATTATATATACATGTAGAATTTACAAGTCTCAAGTTATATTTTCCGATGTATGCCGATAAGGAACAAATTGCCAGATTTTTGAATGGACCATGGCCAAACGTTCTCTCTACAAGCTGCGCGGAGGCATTAGCCGTAACAAAGGCTCACGTTGAACACAATAACAAAATGATGAATTAGAAAACGTGTAGCACATTTTTCTGTAGTTATAGTGTAGTTTATTGTAGAACATATAATTGACTCTCATTGACGGCTCAACAGTAGAAGGAGCTATAATTTCTTTATGAAATGTGGCCAAGAGGGGAAATATATGAGGATGGGGCCTACAATTAAGCCCTGTGGGACAAGTGGTACAGTTTGCCTTTATTGTTAGATGTATTTGGAGGACTCTGCCTGACGAAGAGCCCATGAGGGCTCCAAACGTTGTGTTTATCTGAATAAATATTATTGGGAGTGTCAGGACTGTCGTAATATGCTGCAGTGAAAAATGCAATCTGTATTACTCAGCATATGGAAACATTAAGGAGTGTGAACATAGTGGAACATGGACAGGGGGGACGGGATGTTCATCCCTATTTGATAAACTCCATAGTGTTTTTTCTCTAATAATCTTGGTGGGAAAAGTGTATTTAATTTAATCTTGCAGTAAATGTGATTTATTTTTCTTATAATGAGTAGCTTTGGCAGAGGTTTTAGCTCTCCTTAGAGGGTGGTGTGAGATGTTGCTCTCTTTTCTGTGTAACAACCCTCCCATATGCAAATCCTGTCAAATACATGAGGAGAATATTAAGCTGTTAGAGCAGCAAGTGTTGTATGGCGTCTGGATATATTCCTTTCTTGCTAAGCCAGTGAATTGAGATAAGTGAAAACTAGGCAATGATGAAAAAAGAAAACATATCAATGTATCACTCCAGACTATTTTGTACTATAGCATCAGCAATTCTGCAGAGGAGTATGGCTTCAGAAGATGAAAGAGGAGGCCAAGTGAGAGCAGGGCATGTTTCCAAGGAAATATTCGGAGGAGTCATGCGGCACCAGCAGATGCACACTTGCATTTTACAGATGATTATACTACACCAAGAAAATATTACAAAGGCATCCATAGCTAATATTTGGGGGAATGAATGTCAGCAGAAATGAAAATCCATAGTGCATCAGTGGTGTATTTAGCTTATTACGTGAATAACAGCCATCAAAATAACTTGATACAATTTAAAACGTACTACACACTAATATCTTTGCAAATGAAACATGCATGGGTTGAAACACAAGATGTTATAAAACCACTAATATGTGGTACGTACATGGAGGACAACATTAGCCTATGTGCTGCAATGGTAATGCAAAACCCCTTTAAAACCCATAACGATTAATGATTGGTCTAAAAAATGAAAATGGTCATTTGAAACTGGAAAATATTCTGCAGTACATGTGAGCGTTAACGCTGTCAACAGATCCCATATTGCTGCCTGCAGTTCAGATGTGGCCGACACTGTGAAGGTTTGACATGTGTGTGGTATTTATGACTCCTTTCAGGCTAGACAGTCCATGCTAACTTGCACTGTGCATTATTCAAAACTCTTGACAGAGGGTGTTTTCAAGTTTGTCCAAGATTTTGTTTTTCTCTCTCTTCAACTGGGTGCCAAAATGTGGCTGTGTGGAGCGGTGCTGGAATACACAGTATGGTGGGAAAGCAGAGGAGGTCTCTGTGTGTGGCAGATGCCGGCACTTGGATTAATTTGCGTGTTGTGAATTAATGGTGGCTAAGGGCGTCAGCCACACACTCCAGTGAGCCCTACAGCACAGCTCTGGATGAGATACCCACAGCATTACATCACCCACCAGGGCTTGTAAAAAAAAATTGGGATTTAGCACCAGTGCAACTGAAACCCAAATCCATTTTTGTCCGTATGATGCAATCTTCTCCAGCATAGTGCTTTAGTTACGACTTTTGTTCTCTTTGATTGGACGGATCCCTCGTGATTAGCCCATGATTTCAGGTTCACAACATAGAAAGGACCCAGCAGTGAGACGCTCATCACCATCCATCTCAAATGGTCAAAGATATTCTATCCTAGGACGTCTCTATCTTTCTCTGTCCCATACTGTACTGTGCTTGCACTTTCTTCCAGTGAAAAGAAAATCACATCCAGACGGGAATTAAATATTGTGTGTGTGTGGGAAGGTGTCCTTTTGTTCCAAAATGTGATTGATATATTCTATGTTGCCTGCCGATAGCAGGGGGGTATTTCGCACACTGGGTATAACCTTGGACAGAACACTTAGATAGTAATTGGCAATGTGGCCATACTATACTTAGGTATTGATTTTCTGCTTTGTGTCATTGGCTGTGGTATTTTCAAAGCTATTTAGTCTGAAGCCAACATAATTGTTTTTCTATATCTTATTGAACTTCTCTGCTGAGGGGTAACGGAACTGAGTTACAGAAAATTCTGTATGCACATTCCACTTAAACCTTATCCAAAATGCAGGACAAAAACAGAATAGTGAAGAAAGGTGTATCTCAGTTTACTTGTGCAATATTTCAACCTGTTGAAGTATTGCCTGACAAAGAACCACATTCGGTTGAAATGTTGCACAAAGTCAAGCTTTCTGGGTGATCAATTCAATGTGAAGCAGTCCCTCTTTTTGCAGAGTGACCCCGTAGCTCGGCCGGCCAAACCCAAGAAGCAGTGCGGAGCTGCTGCCTTGTGGTCTCGCCACCCGTAAGGTGAAGAGTATAGGTGTTGGGTGCAATGTTGAGCAAAGGGCTGGAGCACAGCAGAACTAGGGGTCGTGGCCCTTATCCATTATACAGAACAATGTGGACTATTACGTCCTCTTTTACCCGGACATGTCCTCTTTTTGGGTCCTAAAACATCTGTCCGTCTGTCTGTTTTTAATGAATTCCTTAAAATGTCCCCCGAAAAAACTACTGCATCAACTACTGTATTTAAAATGCTGTATAAGGTGCCGCACTGGCGTTACGCACAGTTACCAGTTTGTATGAAACTATTCTGTAATTCCATTGATTGTTGCTCAGTTAGATCTAGTTGGCTCATTTTCTCTATGTTAGATATCTTTAGTATAGCACTGGTCTCTTAATTGTCCTTGTGTGTTTTTATTTATGTATGTGTTTTTCTTATGCACCCTGGTCCTGAGAAATGTCATCTCATTCTACTGTATGTGTATGGATATGGTTGGAATGACAAATAAACAAACTTGAACTTGAACTTCTGTGAAGTTTGAGACATGCTTGTGATAAAGGGCTGTATGAATAAATGAACTTGAACTGCACGTCGCACTTAGTGAGTCTCTCCTTCGCACTGAGCGCTCACGTTGAATACAATGCCAAGTTGTTAATTGTTGAGTCACTTCTTTTAGTGCAACACAATTTCAAAGAAACGTCTTGCAAAGACTTTCATGCTCATTTGATGAGCAATCGGAAACTGCTGGGAAAGAACAGCTCTTCACACAAATATGGACGGGCAGACAAGACTGAAGAAAATGAAAGATTGAAGAATAATTAGTAAATACTAGTAAATGCGTTCCAGGATCAGGTCCAATGTCATTCTGACCAATTACTGTTGGTTTGAATGACCAACATAGTGGTAAAACATACACAACATAGAGCAATTCACCATATTCATACGGCGGCCATATTTGATTTAGGTCACACTGGGGGTGGGAAATGCAAAGCAGATGTAATCACTGGCAGACTCAACTGGTCTTTGGGCAAAAACTGTTAAAATATTCAACAAAGCTAGTGTTAGCTAATGTTAGCAGTCAGCTACTCTCCAAACAAACTAGGTCTAAGTTGTAGCCTATAACTAGCTATAACAGCATCAGTTTTAAACGGCTAAAGTCAGATACAGCTAACATAAACAAGTTGACTGTCAAAGAGGAGCCACTAATGATATGAAGCATAATGCTGGGATATTACCCATACTTTAATGACTCCTGGCTGGTTTGTTAAGCTCAACAACATGAAGTGGCTGACCGCTAACAGTGGCTAATGTTATGGAGCAGGTCATATTTCAACAGCATGGATACACCCTTCAATTCAGTTGCTTTAGCCTTTGAGTTGGATCTCTTTGGGCAATGTGGATTCAAGCTCTACTCATTACTTACCAATCCTGGAAGATAATTTTGGTGCATATTTTAGATTTTGTTGAGTCTGCCAGTGCTTACATCTGTTTTGCAGTCTTCCACGCAGTGTCAATCAAATATGGCTTGTTTGTGAATACAGCGATTGGACATTTTAGGTAACAAAAGAAACAAAAATATGTTTCTTATGTCTTTACAACTGTATGGTAAGGGAAGATTTATAGACAGAGCATTGGTCATGTGATTTATATATATGTATATATTTTGTTATCAAAGTCCAGTAAGAGGATATTTCATCATGTAAGATCATGCATGACAGCAATCATTGTACATTTACAAAGCGATGACCTTGAAACAAGGTGGAGCTATGTATTCTGAGCTCTGAACAATTTGTCTCTCCAATTTCCCTGCGATTCCTGCAGTCCATCAATGTCATAAGCTCATTATTGATCAGAGACTGATGCGTCTCATGTTCACAGTTACTTGTCTCCTATCCTCATCACTCTGCATATTTTGTGCAGTGATATATACAGCATCAGAACTGTGCGATAAAACAGTGTATGATCTTGAAATATGATTTGCAGCAGCAATAACAACACTACCACCATCATATTAAACATACTCCACTGAGGTTAAAATATCTTTATTGACGGGGTATTTGTTAAAACGATAAACAATTTAATTTACACTAAAATATTCAGTTAACACTCCAGTGGTTCAGAGAGACAATCTAATGTTCATATATGCACAGATGACAATACCGTTGAAAGTGTAGCATTTAAAGTGGCAGTAGGTTGTGGCAGTAAGATTACCTAGCTCCCTCTCAATAGGATGAATATACTGTAGCTTTCCAAGACAACCGTCGAAACGCAGCCTGAAGCACTGCGTTATACAAACAGCGACAGGAAATTACTACAAATTGTACCCAGAAATGTAAGTATATGAAAAACAAAGCCTTATAAAGAGTGCCTCAAATCCCTCTTGTCTGAGGACTGCGGTGCGCGGCTCTGTAGCATGGAGGAACATCCATCTCATTTAAATAAGTCAACATCTCCGGAGTATTTAGATTTAGGGCTGGGTAGACACAGGGTGCCTCCACGGGCAGGGTGCCTCCACAGGAAGGGTGCCTCCACAGGAAGGGTGCCTCCACAGGAAGGGTGCCCAGGCTAGTTAATATTCTCCTTGTTGACTCAGCGGGTTCTCATTAATACAAGGAGAATGAGCTGTAAATATTCTCACTCCCATTCCCTGTTTATTTTCACGTTACACTGTGGTTTTTGCCATTTTGTTGGCAGCTTTGTTTTTCCCTCAAATTGAGATAAGGGATGGAGAAACACAGTATTTACAGTATAAGGTGCTTTGTAATGTTAGGAGTGTCTCTTATCACATAGCAGTGACCCTATATTTTGCCTTCTCTATTTGTCTCCGGGAAGTGGGAGCACACTATTTTCAGTGTTTGTCTGCAGGCTAAAAGAGGACTACCTCAAGAGAGAGCCACGATAACTACTAGTATAATGCCGCTCTACTGGGAGGCATCAGGAAAGGCTGAGGAGCTAACAGGGGTTGAAGGTAAAGGAAAGCCATACAGCATCAGACACATCAAAGACAATGTTTTCTCCTCTTGACTCTAACATGAATCAATACCAGCGGTCCTCTCTAACTAAGAGTAAAGAGCGCAATACAAAGGATACTGTATTTTCGGCATATAGCCTCTCCCTCTGCTGAGTAAGAGAAGGGTTATATACTTATCCAGTTTCACATATTTATGTGGCATTATGTGTCTACAATGATTAAGAAATAAATAGCTCTTCGTGTCAAACTTTTTTATTCCACTATTTCAAATGGTTGTAGGTATGTGGTCAGTAGTTGCATTGATGAGTTTAACATCAATACAGAGAATTGTTATTTGTTCAGATAATAGACATTAATAATCCTTGCAAATATGCGGTCTTGAGGCTTGCAGGGTTGCAGACAAAAAACATGATCTCAGACTTTATAGCACCTTTACACGTAGCAGATGTTGGCAATGGTAAGAAATGTGAATGTTTGGCATTGAAAACTAATATTGTAAATTAATCGTAGGGTAACGATTTCTCTCCCCAGACACATGAAATACAAGTTCGGTGGTTGTTGCATCAATATCAGTCTAATCCTTTCACATATTGCCTATATTAGTATTCTATTCCATTCCATTTCATAGATTGTTTTGATAATTGCATCATATGATATCTCCTTTGACAGTTTCTTTGTGAAACGATGAGTGTTATAATGAGGGAATCAGGCACATTGACAGTTCAGAGTTTAGTTTACCTTGAATCATTGTCAGAAACTGCTTTCGTGTTTTTCATGGATTAAACCAACAGCAAAAAATGAAGAAAAAACAAACAAACTGAATTTCAACCACTTACAGTGCAGAGCCTCCAGCAGTTTACATTAATTAACGTGCCATACAGCCAGCTCGCTCCTTGAATGACAATGTTTTGCTTCAGAAGCTCTTATCAAAAGTGATAGGCCTGGCAAGATCAAAGTGCAGCCTAGTGGTTTTCCCTCTGGCACTTTCTGGTTTTAAAGGACTTGTGAAAAGCACATTGCCTTTGAAGGGGATTAGTATTGCTACCTTCTCATGTTGCACAATGATGTTCGTTGCACACTGTCCCCAGAAAACTGTCACACACAGCTGAACCTCACACACAAAGTCCCCAAATGTGTAATATTTATATTTATTTTCCTCATGTCCCCGAGGATAGATTGATTGTACTGAGAGCCTTTTAATATAAATATCTCCCAATCGTGATATGAAATCTTACTCTGGAAAAAGCAACTCCAACACGTTATTGATGGAAATGTGATGGGAGGCGATCTAAGAATTCCACTGCTACAATTGAGAATAACTGGCTCAATATTTTGTGCTGTGATAGAAGAAAAAAGGTGTTTATCTCGCCTTGAACATTGTTCAATGCATATTACATGTCGTGAGACACGTAAATCAAAGTCACATTACCTTTTTACTGCTCATACTACTACTTCATACCTTATGATGGCAACTTACTTCCACTTCACTTTCATGCCAGCAATCACTTCGTACAGCTAGGTGTTGTGTTGCTATATAACTAAACAAAATAAGTGGTAAATCATCCGTTCCTGTGAGATTTTGTGAATTTTAAAATGATAGACAATCACTTTTTCCAAACAAGTTGCCAAACAAACCTGCTCAACCCTACACATTATCCACTACAATATATTGCCAGATCACATTTTTTATCAAAGACTCCAAGACAAGATTTAGGGGCTTTCAAGTCAAATATTCAGGCAATTCAATTACTACTTCCCCAATAACATTTACTCCCAATCAATCTGATAGAGAAACAGGATCTTAGACCATTTACACATGACACTCAAGTAGAAACTATTCTATTGACTACACTTAAGAGGTGTTGCCATGTAAGTGACTCTCAGATCGAAAACAATTGCAATTTCAATTGAATTGAACAATTGCTTCATATTGTCTACCATGTTTCACCTCTTTTTAATGTTGTGTGAGTGAAGCAGGGTCTAGGATTAACAAGGACAGGTTGAATTACAGCTTGAGTTTGGGGGCAATTCAATAGGAAGTGAATCAATCTGAGGATTAATTGTTGCACCACATCCTGAGCAGCAGACACTCGATACAGCCGGAGGGAGACTGCCATAATGGAACTGAAACACAGACAGCACATAGCTATAGCAGCTTAACCCTTCACGATTCTGCGACATTATAGTAGTGGGACGATATTATGATTTGTTTTCTTTCTTGCTGAAATCGCTGATGTTTTATATTAGACGAGGTGAATATTGTTCTATGCCAATTATATGATGTAATCCAGTCCGCGATGGTCTGTTCCTCAGCTCATGTATTATAGCTACAGTGCACTCTCAGTAAAAAGGGTGTTTCATAGGCTTGGGCTCGGAGGGTTGAGGTTCAAGGATCTTTGAATTGTGTGGCGGGCGGTAACCATGATTCTTCAGAAGTTAAAGTGTTTGGGGGATCAGTGATGTGTTTAGTTAAAATTCGGTATTCATGTCTAAGAACGTGAGGTTTTTAATGCCATGAATGGATGAAAGCTGGGTGAAAAACATGCAAAATGTATGCAAACAAATAAGCTTATTGACACACATGGATTAACCTCAATTATTGCTACCACATATAATATTTATGTGATATTTCTGTCATAATGCTATTGATTCATCAAGATTACTAAGCCCTATCCTCCGGCCTGTGCCCAGCACTCCTGGGGCTTTAGAGATCTGTTATGGTATTTTGTTGAGTGGAGCTTGCTAGTGGCGTTCATTGAAAATACCTGTCACATAAACAAACAATTGGAGTGTAAATACAAACGGTAAATACAAATACAAGCTTGCTATTCTTTGCTGTTGTTATGATTCTGTGTAATGTTCGGTTGTATAATCTGGAGGACAAGTGTGATGTCAAACGCAACACAGAAGACAATGAGTTACAGTATAAGAAGAAAACCAGTTTTCATAAATATGTCAGATTTTTGTATTGAAAATCTTTCACTGATTTCTTTGCTATTCCACTAGATATATTTTATTGAATGACATAATCTCACTCAAATCTCTTTCTATCTAGGTGCATAACAAATTCCCATATGGACTAACTACATCTTGAAGATTTTTGTCTTAGCTGAGCTTCATTGCAGGAAATTGATTCCTCTTGGACATTATTCTTCCGAAGTGATGCTGCCATGATCTGAGGCAGGTATACAATGTCATTTGTCAGATGTCTCTGCAAGCGCTTTAATTCTTTGACTTATCATATCTGGATAGAGAAGATAGCTTCTTAAACAAATGGCCGCTGTCAGACAAGGGGAGGCAGCCTTTAATGAGCCTGTCTTCACGATTGGTATGGCACATGTTAAGCTCTTATGAGAAAATCAGCCTCAGGATATGTTCTGTATCCAAGGTTTTGCACATTAAACCCAAAAAAGTCTCATTACATCATGTGTTACCATATTGATCCCCATAGGGAAATGCTGTTGTTTGTTTGTCTACCACCAGGGAGGTCAGAACGCACGGTCAGCTAAAGATCAACATCCCTGGAGCTGCTTGAGCACTTGAGCAGAGCAGATGCTGACCGACACACAGCTTAAACCTGGGCTGTCCAGTTGATAGACACTCTCTGATCACCACGCCACCCTGACTATTACATGTATGTTCTCTCTGCAGTCACGTCTGAACAAATTGTCCATTTCATTACTCATTATAAACTGGCTGCTGCATGTCAGTAACACATCTCAAACTGAGTAAGGCTCAACCGCACTCATTGTGAACTCCACAGCAGAATCTGCTTTTTTGGAGGTCATCGTTTACTTCTGTATTCCACATGACATGTGAATGCAAAATGTACACAAAAGGGAGAAGCACACAGACATTGAGTTAGACAAAGAGACTTCAAATTAGAGCACAACATGTTGTGCTCAGCAATAATGCCAAAGGAATGCAGTGTAGAAAATTGCCTTTATTGTCATCAGACTTGTGAAATTAATTATGGGACAATCTCTGGGAGCTAAAAATAAATAAAATATGAATGTGGCACATTCACATTGGGTGCTTTTCCTCATGTTTTAGGATCACACTTTTATTTAGAGAAAGAAGAGGTGATGATGGCCTGTACTAGATGTATAATACACACTTATAATCATTTTGCTTTTGTCATTTTTGTTATCTATGGTGTTAACCTGTCTAAAGGTTTCCATGCTGATTTCGTATTCCTCCTTTTCAAGAAGCCATGTTGCAGTTCACAATCACAAACTTTGCTCTCAACTCATGTCTCACTGTTTTTTATTACTGTATTTATACTTACTTTTTTACCTTAGATGTGTCTATGTGAGCCACTATACCAAGAAAAATCCCTTGTATGTGCAAATATACTTGGCCATTAAAAACAAATTCTGGACCTGATTCTGATTCTGATATGCCTGGCCCTCTCCCATTTCATTCCACGTGAATGATCTTTACTGTCTGTTTGTATAATACTGGATCTGGCTGGCTCATGCTGGGTGGAGGCATGGAGTTTTAGGTACCAATCAATCATCTAAAGATGTTTCCTATAGTTTTTACTGCTGATGACAAATCTCCTTGAGATCATATTATAGACTTTTGTATAGAGCTGTATTGCTGAATCTTGATTTATAAATGTAAAACCTCTGTAGTTCATTGATCCAAACACTCTTGACTTCGAAAATCTGAATTACAATCACATCAGTGTATCCCAAGCGACCCTCCACACACATGTACGCAGAAAATAAATCATCACAAATCATGTTGTTTAACAAAAACGGCAGACAGACAACTGAAAGAAATTATGAATCCGCAAACAATGAAGCTCTTGTAACTGCCTGAAAATTGTATGTATGTATATTGTCTTGTTCATACAAGATGTCGTCACATGAGTACCAAATTTGATAAAGATAGCTGAAACCCAGTAACCTGGATCGAGTTAGAGGCCATGTGGTCTATGTGATAGACCATGCTCACATGTACTAATCAATGGCAAACTGTACATTTACCACATTTGATGAAATTTGATTGACCATATTAAGAATTTCTTATATTTGAATATTCTTTGATATTTGTGGCATCCAATTGGCCAAGCGTACCAACATGGCACGCAGCGCAGGATTTTCATGATGATTGTGGTTGTGGCATATAGCCAATAGTCCACATCTTTTGTGAAATTCATTGGTTAATGTATTTTTTCTTTTCTAACATGAAAATCAAGGAAAATCCATCATGGCCGATTTTCATGGCCTAACTGACAAATGCAAGTTGCACACTCTATTATGCCTCCATATTAAAGTTAGAATATGGAAGCATGATAGAGTGTGTCCATTGTTTCATCTAACTGACAAATGTAAAAGAAGTCCAGCTGTATACTGTATGTGTACCAAGTATCACAATTGTACGACCCATGGAGTGGGAGTTAAACTCTTCAAATGCAATCTTTAATTATAGTGCCCACCCCTATAGGCCATTTGGTCTGTAATAGATGCTTTATTGTCTCCCAGCCCCACTGAACACTCTTTTTTGTTTCATGCGGTGAACGCCGGGACGCTCACCACATGAACGCCACCAGTGACAAAGGATCTTTAATGCTGCTAAAATAAGTAATATAGTACTTTTATCTTGAAGCCTGTCGGACCAAGATAAATGGGTCAATTTGAAAAGTAATTAGCTAATCTGAAGTCAATGCGTGTTCCTTGAATATCTACCCTCTATCAGTATGTGCCAAACCTGCAATGGGTTCTCTTTATCTTTGTTCACTGGAAAGTGACTCCACTGTAGTTAGTTAGAGAGAATAGAACTGATTGATTTACAATAGTGATTCTTCTCTGTTCTTGACGCTGCTAAAATGACTATTCAGTATAATGGCTGAACAGGACAATGAGGATAGCTGATTGCAAATACAGGAATATATTTCATTGTGAGGATTAAGGCTGGTCTCATACCTGAGTGTCAGCTCAGTTACTTTATCTCACAAAGGCTAGCCAAGCAATTAAAGACACTAAAGACAATAACTCAGAAGCCTCCATGAAGCTTTTGAAGCCCTACGCTGTGAGAATATGTTCCACAGAGACAGTATTGTCTCTTTGAAGACTTGAGACAGATTTACTGCAAAGGAGTATCAAAGCAGGCATCCTCTCAAACATAAATACCTCTATCTAGTTCTTTCTCTATATGAGATAAGGAACCCTGCTAATGGTCCTGCCTTGCATTTCAGATACCATGTTTTCTATCTCAGAATAAGGTCAGATATTCCCAGTGGGTAGGTTAGCGAGACTAGAGGCTATAAAACGTCTCTTTTTTCACACCAAGGACACGTAAATATATATGGAGTTGGCCATAGTGGACACATTTGGCTCAATTCACTCAAAGAAAGGGGTCTTTGACAACCACTGAGCAAGACAAAGTCCATAGGATGAGTTCCTCAATATCTGTGTATTAAGGCAGTGCCCCTGAAAATACCAGAGCAGAAGTATACTTAGCAGAATCCAAGGGATTTTTTGTGTGTTACAACAAACCCTCTATCAAGCTGCATGGGAAAAAGAGTGTTTTCCTTTAGATAACACAGATGAAAACAATACAAAGCCTTTAAACATTGTTTCAATTGACAATCAGCACTCTGCGCTGATGGTGTCAAAGTCAAAGTGTTTTATTTATCAAGTGCACAGTATAACACAAGGTCATTCTGAGCAGTGAAATTCTTAGGACATGGCAAGCAACAACTACGTAGTGGCATAAAAATATAAGTAGAAAATAATAACAAAACTAAAATTAAAAATTTAGTTAAAAGATCACAACTAAGGGCAAGAGTAGCAAAAATATACATAGCAGTCAAACATTAGCAGCAGTTCCAGAGCCTTAAAATGTGGGGAATATAGACAGTAAGAATAAGAGTATCAATATTATAAATATAAAGTGAAGGATCAAAGATCACCATGGTGATTTTGTGCGATGCCAACTGATATTATAAGTTTCATGTGCTTTTATATGTGTTACCATATGTTGTCTGATGTCCAGATGATAAATCTGGATGGTGTCCACAGAGTCGGCCTGTCATGTTTGCATAGCACATTGGGCTCTGGTGTAAATATCTGAGAAGCTATTTGAACCAGTCGTTTGACACGCCATGGGTGATGTGGGGGTTAATTCCTTTTCTTGCCCCGGTATGGAAATAATACAGTGTTTTGTTTCACACCAATAAACTGCTCTCACAGTGGGAAGAACAGTGATGATGTCATTTACATTTTTAAGTGCCTTATGAAGAGTAAATTGAGAATTGGCAGTCTTGTAAAAGGATTAACAATAAATCCTCCATCCCATATTATCTTGGGATAGTCACAAGCGCTAGGGAAGGGTTAGGGTTAACAGTCAGAATGTAAGCTACATACAGCATAAATAACAGATATAGACTAAATAGATTGGGTTTAGTAGAGGCAATCTCTTTTTTTGTGGTATTATACTGTAAGTGCAATCTCTTTTTGTGGGTCCCTTTTCTTTACGAGAGGATAAGCTGTTGCAAAATATATTGACTCTCAGAAAGGCTTTCTATGTGTCAGATGTGTATTTTGAGAATCTGAAGAAGTTGCACAATAACACTTGAAGCAAGCAATTATCTAAGCAATTTGGAACAACTGATTGCAATTATCTGTCTCTGCACGCCAATGAGCAGAAGTCCCAGTCTGCCATTATTTGTAAACTCTTGCTATGATAAGCATGGCAAGACAACTTGAAATGAATCCATGCGATCAAATCAATTTAGAGTTACTGCAGGTAATATTCACTATCATCTACTGTGTGTGCACAAATAAGACCGTTTAAAGTGATATTCTGCCGGCTACACAAGCCTATTGTATGTAATAAGGATAATCTAGACCACCAAGCGTCTTCCAAAAATGGCATATATACAGTATATAGTCTATTATGGCCCATTCATTTTTTGTAATTATTTTTACCAGTACACAGGATTTGATGTTGCAATCCTTCCCTTCTCTCTCTTCCCAAGCTTTCCTATCTCTCTCCTCTGTGAACTATTGAAAAAAGAAATGGCAAAAACAAAAATCTCAAAAAATTAAGATGTTAGGCTACTAACCCACAAATAGTAACTAAACATCAGGCTTTGATGTTTGGTTGAATTCGGCTCAACGGTGATTTCTGGCGTCCCAGAACCCCCTTCGACACCCGCTCTCCATACCAGGTACAACTGAAGACGCTTCCACAACACTGAACCCACACTCAGGATTATCCCTAGTTGCCAACATTACTCTACCGCTACTACTGTTCTCATTATATGATGTTATATGCTTTGCAACTGTGATATGTGTGATGGTGAAATTGTTCCGACAATCAGGAATAAACACTTCAGGTCACTCAATCTATTTTTTGACACTGATGTCATCAGCTTTTCCACCCACCCTTACCTAACCATCACAGCACAATATACAAAGGATTGTAGGCTTGATTAACAATTATTTTCAACAGAGTACAGTGTGTTCCCCAGCAGATAAACGCTTGTGTCTGTCTGTCACTGTGACTGCATATTTGGGGTGCTTCAAATGTGGCAGGGAAACACCTAATTGTCTCTCATTTCCTGTGTGCCTTAATTGTCTTACAAACGCTTCAGAATCCAGATATACCGGTATATTCTGGCGCTGAAGTGCCCCGCAGGCATATATCCTGTTGGTTTTTCCAAATGAATGGATCTCCAGCTCCATTTGACACTGACTGCTGGAGCAAAGCTGCACATAATAGTCAGCTCAGTGTTCCTTATATTGGATGGGCCCTCAACATCAAACGTGGATTCGGTGGGCACTTCAAATAGATTAGAAGAGTTGCTTTGTTTTTATGTAGTCCTGGCAAATGATGTGGGAGCCAAACACTGCTGATGTTTAAGCTCATCTGCATTCTAACTTTCTACGGGGTGATTTTATCTCACACTTTGATGTGATCCATTTGATGCTTCACTGAACTTAATGGAAATCTCTCAGGTTACCTGTGCAGCATACTCTGTACATCTACACATCATCATTCAGTCCATGCCTCCTTTAGGGCAGATGACTTCATCACATGGAGGTGATTTCAATGCTCTATTTCTCCGTTGGTTAGCTATAAACTGCTCAAAATGTTATAGACTCCCAATATGACAAGTATTTCCCCAGCTAAACATTGTAAGTAGTAACTAAAATAATATCATATCATCCGCATTATTTCAAGTTGCGCTAACAATGTTTGCATCAATAAACACATACTCAAATTTGTAATTCAACCATTCATCTTTGCTCAAAAGTAACTATATATCAGATTATTGCAATTACATTACATGTAAATTAATAAATGTCTCCACAACCATAGCTATATGGTGCCAATCTCATTTTCTCTGTATGTTTTCAAGCGCAATCTGTAATATGGTAAAGGTTTAGGCCTACAATTCCAAAGCAATGTTTTTTTTGTAAAAAGGAAAATGACCTTGTTCCACATCTTGTCAACATCATGAAAGATACATTCTATCATGAAAGATAGATTTTCACCATCCAGCATATGAAAGATGGAATGAATGGCTCCTCATGTGATCATCATCATCTATTCTTAGTCTCAACTAAATACAGTGCTCATAGTTGCAGTTTCAGTTGCAATTTCACATTGTTTTCATTATACATTACTTTGTTAAGGAAGCGCCATTTCCCCCTGCAGTCACTAATGCTGCTGCAGATACTGATTTCTTTAAGTCGTAATGATAAAAACATTACATAAAAATTACATAAAACGTACTATTCAGATGAACAGGCAGAAGTCATTAGCATGGGTCAGCACTGCAACATTACTTTCCAAGGAACTGCTGCTTAGTATTAATTAGATCCCAGCTAAGCTGACAAGCTTCACTGAAAGTAAGTTAGTTTATTTCTCCCTATAATGATGTGAGGGCAGATGAGTGACAGTTCAGACCTTTACTTTATGCATAATCCTCTGGTCTTTGATTGGCTATGGCCTCATTTACCCATTTGGTTTTAAGTACGAGGGCAACATATCAGTGTGTAATGAATTCATAACCCATTTTCCTTGTTGGCTAATGTCTATAATACAGCTTTTTGACGCTCCCTCAGGCAGCGGCCCTGATCTTCTGTCAAAAGGTTGCCACACAGTCACCAGTTACCATGGGGATGGCTATAAATCACTGCAAGTGGGAGCCAATGAGACTAATGTCTGTGACATTGAACCAGAATTTAAGTCAAACTCGTTTTTTGAATAACACATTTCTTTACTTTTACATAGTTTTACTCCTATGCCGTAAAAGTTGACATTTCCAGCAGGACAAACAGGTTGCGTATGTGTGGGAATATGCTCCCAAAGCCCATGGACTATTCATGTAACCCATTTCTCTCTGTCAAACATCTCACCAGTGACACAGTATCAGCCCCGTTCCCATCTCTGGGCCCCATCAATAGAGTGAAATTAACACCACTTTAAGTATCTTTAGGGCAATCTTTCTTTTTCAGAGGCAATGAGATTACATGTCTCTCCATTGACTTGGTGTTATACAGTATGTAAGCGATCTATTTTAATAGGATTAAGGCATGTTGTATGACTACTGCGACGCCAAATGCGTGAGCAGCAGTGTACCCACTAAGTTCTAACCCCTGAACCATAAGCCAATAGCGTCCGCTTATGATTACTTAAGCCTGGCGAGCCGCACAGCAGCAAAGGTCAGCCGGTCAAATCATACAGCACTAATTAACTTTCAAGAGTCAATGGATTAATGCAGCTTCCCTTCATCAAATTACTTATGCAGTGTTTTCAGCGATCAGCTTATGACAGATTGAAAACAAACTTGAGGCTGTGTGTAATATGCCTCAGCGTTTAGCAAATGCTAATTTTGCTGTCACAGAGTACAAGAGAAAGATTGAAAAGTGTGAAGAGACAGATCCATCAAGCCTTGCAGCAATACTTAAGTATAGCTTCAGCCCAGGCGCGCTGCTCTCCAATACACATTAATAGGCATAAGAAGAATTAGAATGGGTTGGTAAACATTATTTGAGCAATCATTGACTATTTTCAGTCGATAATTCACTCTTATAACCTTCATCAAAACAGTCTAGACAAATTTGCAAAGATGCAATCTAGAAAAATGAATTTGTAGGGTTGGGTACAATATGGCAGATTTGGAAAAAATCATTTTGGTGTTGTTGCTGTGATATTGAGGCTCTTACATGACTTAATGTGAATTGGTAAATGAATACACCAAATTTTGGCTAAATGTTCATGTTGTTGGTTTGACAGGTCACTGTGAATTAGCACTGCATTTTCTGAAGCATTTTGCTTTTTACATTGCTTATATGAAGTAACCTCCCATTCATTTGGATAGGGCAAAGTCGGCCAGAGGGCTGGCAGAAATAACATCAACTGCAGCTCCCTATTCACACTAAAACAACCAACCATACATCTGCTATAGTTTGTTTAGAGTTGATTTTAAATTCAGAAATACAATGATTTTGAATGTGGGCGTTCCAAGTGAAATATGTAAAGAACACTTTCAAGCTGATGCAACGAAAGACTGTTCTTCTGCTTCTCCTGATAGGACCTGAACGCAGCAGACAACCGGCAGCCAGCAAAGTGAACAAGGAAGTGTGTGAGCAACACTAAAAAGTAGCAAATATACTATTACAAATTAAATGTGGTGAAAATTAAGACAGATATCTGGGCAAAACGTGTGCGTCTTCATCACAGTCAAAAGTGTGTCTTCTCAAGTGTCATGAAAATGTAACAATAATGTAATAATGTACCACATCACTATTGTGCACATATTATACTTTATACCCCTTTTGATATCTACAAATCCAGTGTTCATGGAGATGATGTACATTATAATTACAGTAGCTCGTGATCGTCTGTATCCTGTGTGAGCTGTAGGACAATGTGACTGAGGATCCTGACCTGCGGTCAAGCAGCTCTGTCTGATGACTTAATTCGGGTCACACGCCGAGAGCACGATTTGCCCCGGCTCCTTGCTGATTAACATATATCTTTGTTCAATATGTTGACGTGAAACAGTGATTTACAGTGGATCGACTTCACAGCATCGCAATTCAAGTTAATTGGAAGATAATTATGAGTAAGTGTATTGATACATGCTCTTGTGTGATCCGTTTAATATAATGTTTTGTTCAATGATGCAGAACAGGTTTACAAGGTGCCATAGCGTCACCTGATCATAAAAACATCTACACATTCTCTGCGAGGTTAATTAAATGGCCCAAACATCATCCATACCGTTTCATGGAGACACTCTCACAAGCAGCTTGCTCTCTCTCCACAGTCTGTGTCTTTTACCCAGCTCGGAGAGAAAGGTGATAGCTGACAGTGTGAATTGATCATGCTGTCAGAGAGTGACTTCAGGAACCGGGAAGGCAAACACAATGGACATTAACCCTTTACTTGATGGCACAGGGGACAGGTAAACAAAGGAACAGGCTATGATGGTTACCGTCACCGTACAATTAAGAAAACCAATATAATGTGATGTACATTTCAAGCACGTTTGCTTTTGTACCGTCACCATGCGAATTTGAGTTGCTCCGCCGATGCACTTTCACCTGTAGGGAGAGGAGTGTGCTGTGGGGATCATTTACTGACACTGGCGTCTATGGTTTTGGAGATCAGAGGGTGAATCCCGAGGGGGCGTTGATGCAGACTTGTGCTTTGGTTTGAGGATCTGTATTACGTTGCTCCGTCAGGCCCCTCTTCCATCAAGTTCAGGGAAACAGAGCCCGTTATTACCCATAAGCCCATGTGTCATTGAATATTTATCATGTATCTGATTTGAGAGAGAGAGATTCCTGAGATGTGGCAGTCCCCCCCTGAGGCCGGGAACTCAACACCCTGTAATAGAAGCCCTCAAATGTGGCTGTCATTTGCTGCCTTCGGGACATGGTTAATTAATTACATGTTGGCCTCTACACTCTTTCAGCAAACCGGTCCACGTTATTTCACTTGTATATCCCATCTTCTCTCAACACTTTTATGCCACTGTAGTATATGCTGTATCTATTAATTTGAGATAAAGTTACAGGACATACATGGAACACACCATTACGTCTCCTCAGATCGGTTGACAGCCAATCTGTCTGTCTCCGTGGCATTGTAATGTAAAGAAATCATTCAGTGCTAATGATGTAACCTGTGGTAATATTATGAGCAATGTTTCTCTGTGATTCCACCAATGTATCAAACCAGGTGGGAAAAATCTATGCTGTTAACTACTTAGTCTTGGGTTAGGGTGTCGTCAAATAACACAGTGAAATTATAACTGTATTTCATCCTGAGACACAAAGACATATTGATCTCGTGCACTTCATACCATATAAATTGGTTGATTCAACATTGGTTTGCATTAAAAGATTATTGTATGTTCAATCTATTGTTTCTTTTTTTTCACGCCGTGATTACCAGCGAGACACGTAAATAAAATACCGTGTGTAGTGGGTACACGCTGACTTCATATGTGTAGTACTGCAGGTGTAGGTTCATATCTGGACTCCTCATCGAAGCAGTGTCAGGTGGAAAATCAAGCTATTAATATGCGTTTGATGTAGCTTCACTCCTCCTTCCGCAGTGCGTTTCAGTTAGAACTGCTTCGGTGTGGAGGAGATCGATTTTCTGCAACAGGAACATTAGTGATTCTCGAGCCATGGGTATTAAACTCAAATCATTGTGTTCTATTGTTTGGCATGTCATATTGATTGTCTCCTGGGTTTCACTGGCTGGAGTGAAATATTGTAGCCTCAACAGCCTTGCACACAAAGAATTGGATCCATTTGAAAACAAATAACTTGTGCATGTGATACAAAATATCTGTCCGGATGAAATCTTTTCAATCGCGCTGTGGGATGAAAAATGGGTACAAAGCACCGAAAATAGTAAATGAAAGTCGCATGTGTACCCAACACAGCATATGATACTAAGATTAAACATAAGGTGTGCATAGACAGCACAATGTGAAAATACAGTCATCTCATCTGTCACTGGGACAGCCATAATTCCCATCTGAGTTATGAATAGAAGCGCTGGACGGGCTCACTTTCTGGTATACTTGGCTGCCCTGCCCTGCGGCTGCTCTGCGGTCAGCTTCACACTGGGAGGCACAGACTGACAGCAGCTTCAATGGAACATGTTATTATGGCAAAGTTTTGCAGGCAGACGATGACAGAAAAAAGTTGTTCAATCATTGATCTGATCCTTCAAACCCCCCATTATTTCATCGTACCCATCCCTGAGGGCGTTACGCTGGACTCTTCAGGGCGGTCTAGCTCTGCGTTCACAGAGACTGCGTTGTGCAAGATACCGATGAAGCCCTTGTTTAGCTTCCGATCTATGAGTGACTTTTGCTGTCTTCTGGGACCTTTCTCCCATCAGCAAATTTGAATAAAACACATTCAACCAGTTTAATTGGTGTAATTGTACTCTCCCTAAAGAAAAACATTGTAATTTGTCTTGCATGCTATCTAATTATGGTAATGTTATGGTTATGTCTGTTGTTGTTGATACACTCTAGATTCCATTGTTTTTACGAATCAATGCATTTTAATTGCAAACCTGGAAATATCTGTCAATAGTCAGAGAATCTTCTGGGGGAAGCCAATAAGTACAGAGGCTTTATCCCTATTGTACAAGAAACAAAGCACACCAGCTGATTTCCAAACCAAAAAAAGAGAACTTCGTATACAGAAGGCTGTCTAGTAGCTTTCTCTTAGCCCTATTCTTCTAATGATTGAAATTACTACATAGGTTCCATTGAATATGTCACTCTGAGACATTGTTTTCTTTGATTGAATGAAAACTGATTGATGAACTTTCAAATGAAGCGTGACTGTATTACCCTCAGCAGTGTACGCTGGAGTGCAGGTCATCCAGACAGGAAAATGTGCCGCGGAAAATATGATTATTTGCTCCCGATTGAAATGCGTCACCTGTAAGCCTTGCTTACTTTATGGTCATTGAATCCTGCATCGAAGTGTGAAACCTACCACTCTCTCCTGTTCTGTGGCTGAGTTATTCATCCGGGTCTCCCGTCGTCTCCACTAAATGAAAGGCCCACGGCGCCTTGCCAACCTCCCGCTCCTCGAGCACCGCAGGGTGTCTCAGAAAGCTAATGGTCACACTGGGGCCTGTCAGCGCTCTCCAAAGCCCATCCTTTGTACGCGCTCTGCTCCAGTCTCACCCCTGCTGCCCTGCACCTTACTACAAATGTCAAAGAATATTGATTTGGCTCAGAGTGACAAAGACGTCAGTGAGATAGCTGTCTTTGTACTATTGTAATAAAGAAGGCCTGACCTTCATGCACGCTGTAGCTAGATATGATCAATATTTCATATCCTACTATGCATTTCCTGCAGAATTTCTTCTGGCCTTATAAGAATGATACCAGAAAGCATCTGCAACTGCACATTTATGCTGCATCCGAAACACCACAGCGGTAATTCCAAGAAACTGCTTCTATGTCTGCTTCTATATTTTATAGAAGCAAGATTTCTTTCAAATTCCTATGTGCCTTTTAGCGTCGTAGTGTGGCTGATATAAACATATGGGAAGGTAAGGCAGGTGACATCATCTACATTTCTGACAGATATCGACTCCCTTCCCTCGACATAGAGAGAATCTAAACATGCTACAGCATAACAGTCAAACGGATCTATAGAGTTGATCGCAGAAAAGACAGTGAAAGGTGTATCATCATTTGAGCACCTTAATGTGCTTCGTGTCGTGGATAAACGAAATTGAATATAATGTCAGCTAAACTGTTCCATTATTCGTCAGCGTGAAACAAAAGAATGACATTACGCATTAATCCGAAAAGGGACAATTGTTGCGCTGAATCAGTGTGGCAGGATGCACGGCTCCTTATGTCTTGCATGACTGATATCTAATTGTTTCTGGTTGAAAATGGCAGAAAACTCATTAGGAGTCAGTTGGCTGGAAATTCTCACAGGAAAATCATTGCAGTCATCTGATAACCTTAACGTTTGTTTTCACAAAGAGGAGTTTATTCAGGATCCTCTTCATTTCCGTCTCTGCCGCAGAGACAGCTGAAACAAAAGCCTCTGATTTCCCCGAGGTGTAATGATATTAAGAACACCTGATTAATACTGTAGGGATTCACATACACAATGCTATGGTGCCGTGGTGCTCTATGCATATTTGCTTGATGCCGGTGTTGTTGTAGCCAGTTGTGTGTGTTGTGGGAGAGCTGGGTGTCTTTACCATCCACAAAGAGCTATAAAGAAGAAAGACAAAGACAAAGAAACAGCATGTAGGTAAGTAAGTAAGTAAGTAAGCAGATGGATAGATAGATAGATAGATAGATAGATAGATAGATAGATAGATAGATAGATAGATAGATAGATAGATAGATAGATAGATAGATAGATAGATAGATAGATAGATAGATAGATAGATAGATAGATAGATAGATAGATAGATAGATAGATAGATAGATAGATAGATAGATAGATAGATA
>OMOT01044519.1:0-10194 GCA_900312575.1 Acanthochaenus luetkenii
CATGCTGTCTTTGCATTGAAACCAATGATTCAAGCAGCTTGACTATCTAACGGATGTGAATGAGCCCACTCACTATTGTTCTTCTGTCTCCTCACACATAACCCACCTCCTTCCTCCTTCCATCTGTAGTTCACAACCTTGTGAATGAAAAAACAACACACGTTCATTCACAGAAAATGCCCCTATCCCCACCAGCAAGCGTGTGTGCGTGTCTGTTTCTGTTTCCAACACCATCCATTAAAGACATCCAAGGTTTATTTGGACCACATTACACACAAACGTAAAGTATTGTTTATATACCGAGCTAAAATTGACATTTGTGCGATGAACAGTTTTTGAGGAAAGCAACGTTGTTTTGGTTCTGCACCTGAATCTATTTCTAGACATATATTCAAAATAGCTCATTCAATTTCTTCTGTCTCCCCTTATGGTGATTTTTAAGCTGGCCACAAGGTGAAGAGCTTCTATTAGTTGGTTTGTCCATATGGTCTTTTGGGGGGGACAATTTTCATTGACTTCCATTCATTTTGGATGCTCGTTTCTTTCGTTTATATCTGTGGCGGTTACCTCTCCTTGGTCAACAGATAGCGTTGTCTCCACTTTATCCTTTATTAGAAGAGTTGGAAGCTATATATTTTCAAGAAATCTGATTGGGAACTTCAGCTATAATGTGAGAAAAAGAGTGTGAGCCTTGATCTATCGATCACGGCACAACAGCACACTAGTATCTGTAGAAGTGCGATACACAATTAATCGAATGTGATAGCTAAGGGAATAGTTATACACCTGCATTACGTATTTATGAATCGTAGACTATAGTGTTAATGATACATGTTGGGGGAGAAAAACAGAATACAATATAAAATGCTGATCATTTATATATTTAGTCATCGTTTCACAGGTTCACTTATATTTGCACTAATGATTTCACTATGTGAGTGTGTGTGTGTATGTATGTGTGTGTGTGTGTGTATGTGTGTGTAAGTAGGGGGGAAATATTTCAATTTTTTTCATTTCAGTTATAGTGATTGTGAAATCAACAGACGAAAGTCCTATCTACGCCTGTTCTTTTAGCTTACCCCCCTTTTGTCCAGGAGACACTGTGTCTCCATGGTAACGGGCAGCCGCCAGCGCGCAGGCGAAAGGCCCACAGGACTCGTCTACGGGTAACTACGGCGACGACGATGAGGTCACTTCCGGAAACGGCCCGTATCCTCCTTGCGCCCAGAGACAGCGCCGGTTGCCTTGGCAGCCGTCCTCTGACGTCTCCCGTCCCAGCGTGTCCCTGCTGCTGTGTCTTTGATTGGAGGGAAACCCCGTGGACGCGAGCGGGAGCGAGAGAGACGGTGCAGGAACGATAATCAGCTGTGCCGCCGGATCAGGAGTCAACAACGTTCCCCTCCACTCTCAGGTTAGCTGGTGTTTATTCGGTGGTAATGGACGCGAGTTTAGACGGTCGGTCTGGTTCGAGGACGTGTTTAAACCTGAACTGAATCCCGGACCCAGGCTGCCGGGTCTGTGGGTCGAGGTCAGTGATGCTCCCGAGGCTCATTGTTCGGCGCTTATCGAACGGGAGTCGCTCACCTATATTTCTTTCACTTGTCGTGTGTAACTTCGAGGACACTTCTCGGAGTTACGCCGTAAACTACCGTGTCAACAAGGCGGCCGCCATTTAATACGTAGTAACTGTTGGGGTGGGGGAAACAAAGAAGTGTTTTTATTTGTTCTCCGGGAAACGAAAAAAAGGGCGTTAACTTGGACTAACCGGGCTCCCGCCATTCAAGTTCAAGTGAGTCCGCCAGACTATAGTTCCGTCTCTCTCTGGTCTTTTACAGCGGTTGTGCGCAATGTGCTGGTTTACCGCGGAAAGTGTTCTACATCCAAACGGCCATGTTGTGTTGTGTGTGCAGTGTGTGGGCAGGTGTGCGACACCGGGCGGGTCACTGCCTCGTCACAGGTGACCGTGCTGGCTCTGATTTGTGTGGTTTAAACAAAAAAGGCGAATCGCACAGGTTTGGTTTTTATTAATTTGTACAAGACGGAGTTGAAAGAACAATGGCCCGCAAGCCACATGTGTTTTTATTGTATTTTTTTAATTACATTTTTTAATTTAAGATACACTACAACAGCCGCGTCATATTGAGTGAATCGCCTGCTTCTAAGAGATGAGCTCCTGAGCCCCGGGGCTTGTCCGGTGATTAGAACAAGACTAGCGGCGACTTCAATTGACTGGCTACTATACACTTTATTGCCTTTTTAATATAGCATGTTATAACCTAATCTCACCAGTCCACGGGTAGGGAACGTAAAGCGGGCATGCCGTAAAATTCAGGTTATGCTGCATTTTTGCGGCTATGACGATAGAGGAAAATACCTACGATATAAATCGTCATATCGAACAGCCTCACGCAGTCCGCTTGTTTCTGTGTGGACACAACAACACACGCTTGTTTGTTGTCTGACGTCATTAAAAGTGTGACGGCAGTAAAAAACCGACAGCGTGCAGTATCCGCGTATCACATAGAGCATTAACATTGTGTATTTTCAGTATTTTTCTAGTACATTAGAAGGTAGTCGCTCAAAGTATTCAGTCCCGTCCTCTGTCCTATTCCCTCTCCTGTCCTATTTGATCTTTCCTTTCCTCCTCCCTCGCCTCTGTCCTTCCTTCCCTGGCCCAGACAGGAGCCATGACGGACAAGGAGGAGCAGGTACAGAAGGCCAAGCTGGCCGAGCAGGCCGAGCGCTACGATGACATGGCGGCGGCCATGAAGGCTGTGACGGAGGAAGGCTCTGAGCTCAGCAACGAGGAGCGCAACCTGCTCTCCGTGGCCTACAAGAACGTGGTGGGGGCTAGGAGGTCCTCCTGGAGGGTGGTGTCCAGCATGGAGCAGAAGTCCGAGGGCAGCGAGAAGGCGGCGCTGGCCAAGGAGTACAGAGAGAAAATCGAGACGGAGCTGAAGGAGATCTGCAATGACGTGCTGGTGAGGAGCAGAGACGGTAGAGAGGCACTGAGGGATGGCTGAGCTGCCAGAGCAGCTGTTGTTTTGTTTGTTGTTTGGGGTAATATACTATGTGGGAGAACAGGAGAGTGGCGCTTTAAGGAAATGAGGGTCTTCTGGTGGACAGGCCCTTGATACATATATACACTTGTGGAGGTAGTCTGTACTGCACCAGCCTCGTATCTGATCGTTGTGTTAATTGATAGGCTGATTTGTCAAAATTGGTGTAGTTGTGTGTGTTTTTTTTTTTACTTGCACGTGTTTCAACACCTCCCCCACCCACAGGGCCTGCTTGACACCCATCTGATTCCCCAAACCACACCAACGGACAGCAAAGTCTTCTACCTGAAGATGAAGGGTGACTACTACCGCTACCTGGCTGAGGTGGCCTCTGGAGACGACAAGGCCTGTGAGTAAAGCAGACCTCTATTCCTACGGTCCATTAAATCCTCCAAAAATGTATACTATACAGGGGCTGGGTGACGGGGAGGGATAGTTGTGCCAAATGTTCCGTCTCCATTATGAAGGACTCATTTAGGTCAGGAAAGCAAGTTCAAGATTGAGCCCATGTCTGACGAAATTAAATTGAATACTTGCTGCAGGGCAAGGCTCAAACTTAGGGAAGCCGTGCGACTTCTTTAAACCCTATTGCAATGCATTTGACCATGAACACTACATTGGAGACCAAAGCTATTTGTGTTAACCCTGTTTTTGTCCTTGATTTTAGCCCAGGCTCTCTTAGTCGTCCTATTATTTGCGTCATCTCTGAGACTACTTTCAGGGCTATACTTCACACTTATACCCCTCATATGATACATCTGCTCTGTACTGCACTGGCCTTGGGCCTCGTATACAAAACCATGTGGAGATTCCACACTAAAAGGGCTGCATACGGGGCAGAAAATCATCTTAACGTCACTGAGAAGCTAATTTTGGAGCTGCTCCATTTACACGGAATGAAATGGTAAATGGACCCAATTTGGCTCAAATTCTCAAAACAACAGAAACGTACAGTGCCCATAGAAAGTCATCATACCCTTTTTTATTACTGTCTTACAGCCTGAAATGAAAATACATAAAATCGATAATCTATTTTTCCAGCTTTATTTACACGTTTTGCCATACAAAATTCAAGTGAAGAGAAAAAAGGCACATTTCTGAAAAGTAATACAATTGTAAAAACTAAAATAACAGTTGGAAAAATCATCAGTCCCCTCAGAATAACCATTATAAACTTGCTCGGGTATAAACAATCAACTTCCAAATCACACACACACCAAGCTAAATTGTAGTGGTTTTGATTATTTCAGAATAAAATCAGCTGTTCCTTGAGGATTCCACTTCTAGTAGTGCCTATAACGCAAATTACTCACTATGGCTGGAAAAGTGCTATACAAATCAAATGTCTTATTATTATATATAAATATTTCAAAGGCTTTAAATATCCCTCTGTGTACTATTCAGAGTATTATTAAGAAGTGGAAGGCATATGGCACCACCCACACTTTGCCTAGATTGGGCCGTTCCTCTAAACTGGACGACAGAACCAGGAAAATATTGACATGGGAAGCTACCAAGAGGCCAATGGCAACTTCTAAGGAGTTACAAGTCTTTATGGTAGAGATTGGTCGATCTGTGCATGTCTCACAAGCTTTGCACAAAGCTGGCCTGTATGGCAGGGTGGCAAGAAAGAAGCCTCTTCTGAAAAAGTGTCTCGTTTGCGTTATGCGAAAGAACACATAGAAGATTCTGATGCCACGTGGCAAAAGGCAAACCAACAGCCATCTTGTCTTTCCTATTTTAAGTATCTGCTGCTTACTTTTTCTGTCTCCTGTGTGCAGCCATCATCAGCAACTCCCAGGAATCCTACCAGGCGGCCTTTGACATAAGCTGCAGCGACATGCAGCCCACACATCCCATCCGCCTAGGCCTGGCCCTCAACTTCTCTGTCTTCTACTACGAGATCCTCAATACGCCTGACGAGGCCTGCAAACTGGCCAAGACGGTAGGAGCATGTACTTGGGTTATAACTCAGCTTGTCTTTCTCTTTCACTCCTGTTCCCTCTGTCTTCCTTTCACTCTCTTAATCTATCATTTTGCGGTTGTCTCCCTGGTTTGTTTTTCTTCTAAACGGCTAAATGTCATGAAATTTGTTAAATTCATGTAACGTGGTGAATGTGGGTGTGGCTGGCTTGTTATATCAATGTGTGTACTTTAGAGAGGGTATCATGGTGGCCTAGTGGTTAGAGAGAAGCTTAAGTGTCCTTGAGCAAGTCGGTCCCGACTAGATCCCAGGGCTGACCCTGCACACTGACCTCCCTGGAATTCTCCTATGGGGTTCGGTACTATGTCACATTATGGTCACTTTGACTGTTCGAACCATACAAAGATGTGTGTACATACAGTATATCAAGACAACCACACAACATATTGAATCAATGTCCCTTTCACCATGGAAATTGTTGCTAGTATCAAGCACATCTTGAAATTTTTTTTTTTTTACCTTGAAACCCTGAATAGCCGCTTGCTGTTGTATTGTAGCTCTTCTTTATTCAGGCCATTCTCTTTGTTTTCACCGTGGCAGTAGTTTTGCCCTCTTACTGGTGGTTTTGCATTCTGGTTTGGAGACCTACACACTGGTTTGGTTAGTATTGATGGCTGCCTGTATCTCCCCGCAGGCCTTTGATGATGCCATTGCCATGCTGGACTCCCTCAATAGTGACTCCTACAAAGACAGCACCTTGATCATGCAGCTGCTCCGCGACAATCTGACAGTGAGTTGTCTTTTCTGGCCACATCTTCATTTGCCTTCCTGTAAAGTTAAACTGTCTGATGATCTGACTTTCTGCTCTTCTTTATCTGGGCACAATTGTATTTTTGTTTCCAGTTTTCACATTTACCTCTGGAAGTATTTGTAGATGCAAAGGTTTGCCTGTGGTCCTGACTGTGTGCTAATCCCCCATATCCCATGTTTTACTGCAGCTGTGGATGTCAGACACCCAGTGTGAAGCGGAGGAGACAGAGGAGAGAATCGAGAAAAACAAATTTGTATAATAAAATAAAAACCCCAGACCTTTTTTAACCTCTCGCCAGCCTAAGTTGTGTGTGCGGTTGTGTGCACACATACATGCACAGCTATGTATATACGTTTGCACCTCACTCACTGGTATGCAGTATGTGTGTGCAGGTACATTGATGTGTGTGTTTGTGTGTGTGTGCGCGCACACCTCTCGGGCCACAGAGGATGGGATGAACTAGATGATCTGTTTTTTATTGAGCATTACTCAATCTGTGAAGCATCTTATGTGTTTTACCTGCGTCCATGGTTTACCAAGAAGCAAACATGACATTCCCCCTTCAGACCCACATCAGCCCCATGGCATTTAACCTTCTTCACTCTAGCAAATTGCTGCTGTTGCAGAAAACAACAACTTGTAACTCTTAATTTTTGCCATTTGTATGTTTTTGCTTGAACTGAAGGTTTACAGGTAGAGCAAATTTCACGACCCATGGGTCCATAAAACCCATCTGAAGCCCATAGTAATATCTCAGAAGTGGAAAAATGGGACAGGGCAATCTGAAACTGAGGCTGTTTCAACAAATGTTAGGTTTCATCCGACAACAGTGATCATAATAGATGGCAGAAGGAATGTAAATGGCAGAACACCTTGATATTTACCTCGGTGATGGTCTACTACCATATTGCTTGTACCTATTCAGATGTCCAGTAGCAGGTAGTGTTTTTATTGAGTTGTGGATCAGTGGGTTCAGTGTGCATTTGGACTTAGATTTAGAAAGGTTTTATGTTTGAATGGCCATTTGCCAAAACCATGATCAAAGTATGGTAGATAGTTTGTTGAGAGGATTACATTCCATCTTTCTGACATATTTTCACCTTCATCGACTTGTACAGACTTGATTTCCCCGTAGGTTTCCATACCATGACGACAAGGTATAGACGACCTTAGAAAAAAGCTAACTTAACTTGATAATAATGGCTTGATACTGTAACTTTTATATTTTATCTTTTCAATAGTGTGGATAATAATTTACCCTCTTTGTCTCGATACCTGGAATGTATGTTTCTCAGTGGTATGGGGTGAGCGAGGAAGAGCGTGTTCAAATTGGCGATGTAAAAAAAAAAAGATTTTGCTTGTACCAGGTGGTTTGCAGTTATGTTCAAGTTCAACACTTGAGTATGTTGTTTGGTTACGTGCTTTCATGTAAGTGGAATTAAACATTCAAACCAAGTGTGCCGTACGTGCTTGTTTGCATAGGATGCCATTTTTACACTACGTTGAATGCATAGCAGAAGCGGCGTGTGTTGTCTGTCTGTGTGTTGGGGCATTATTGGTTCAGCAGCTCAGTCCACCACCAGTTACCATGCTAGGCAGGAAGTGGGTCGGCTACTCTCACTGGGATCTCTCAGCGATCTGAGCATGTGCCGAGGGTGCAGCATTGAACTAAATATTGAGGAATGAGGACTCATTAAACCGAACTTGCTGCTAATGAACGTTCTCATGCACACAAACAAAAAAGGCCTTTATGAGTTACATTATTGGTTTAAAGCTACAAGCATAATCACCATCATAATTTTGACTACTACGTGGGAAATAAACTTCAGTTCAGAACTGATAATGCAGATGTTTTTAACGTTTTCAAACATCGATGTAAACTATCCTCAAAGTATGTAAGACTCACGTTAACCTGTCAGCCCTTGTATCAAGAGCTCAGTCTGAGAGTACAAAGTGTTTCCATGCCATTAACTCAAAACGTAAACAAGGCTAATAGTGGGGCAACAGTGTTTCAGTAGGGGGTGCAAAAGGGCAGCTACAAACTAGGGCATTAAATGAAGGCGGAACATTTCAAAGGTTCATACGCTCTGCGGCAAATGCACCGTAGTTGCAGCCTGCAGCATTGTGGCCCTAGGAATCTGAAGAGGCGCTTGCATGATATTTTGGCCACTAGCTGAAAGAACAGTGGAATGATCCAAAAGGATTGCTTCAGTGAAACTCCATATTTTCACCCCCTCCCCTGGTAGTCGTGAATTTAAAATGGTACTTGAGGCTGCATAATTCAAAGTGTCAGTGGCATAGCAGCTTCACAGAGTGTAGGAGCTTACAGTGTTGCAGCATTTGGTTTCAGGTGGAAGCTGCAGTCTTCACGGACAACACCGCCCTCTGCAGACGGTGATGGCTGACTTCCCGTTGCACGCTGTTCTAGCATGGACTTCTCCACGGGTAGTTTGAACAAGCATATATTTCAGGCTACAGTGTGTTCCATGTCTTTCTGCAACGCTCTGAAATGTATATAGATACGTTACGCGTCGCATATCATTGTCGTCGCTCCAGATTAAAGCTCGACTGCCCAAAATATGTTTAACCCCAACTCTACCCAAAGCCGTAACTTCTCTGTCCAACTCCAAACTGAGCCTATGGGGTATTTTGGCATCAATGTCAAACTCTAATCAAAGACTCACTCTTTTTACAGCCATACAGAGCATATCGGCCCATTGTGGTTTACCTCGCATGTATAAGCTATAGGAAGGAAGCCCATCATGTTTATACAATAGTTTTATGTCAATTTAATTTGAAACTGGCTTTTGTTGGAACTGTTCAGCTTTGGCCATATGGGTCAATGGTCCTTAAAGCCAAAACTAATTCTTCTGGAGTGAGGGATGTGACTGTCCTCCTCTGCCACTCTGGTGGCACCTGATGAGAGGCTCCTCAGAAGTCACAAGACACACTGCCACGGCATTATAAAGGCTGAGTGTAAGATACAATGTAAGGCCCTTGACCACGATACAAATCTACGTCGTAGTTGTCAAGTGATCCCTTCATTTGAATCAGGCCATGGCATCTCCAATTGAACTCAGTTCGGGTTAAGCCATTTATGATTATTTGTCCGTTATTCAATTGCAATCAATTGTTTTGCTATATTCATTCATAATCCATGAGTAGCCCATGACGTTGCCAACATGTCCCAGATGGTCGTGTGAGTGTGGGCATTGGTCACAGACGGCCCTCGGATCCCAACCACTGGGACCCGGGAGAAATGTTAATCGGTAATGTGTAGCACCACAAAAGAAAGAAGTACAGTTGCCAATATAATAAGTCAACTTCAGCTTTAACTGCGTGTTTTACATGATGTCATCATGTATCGAGTTGTGGGCAACTCCTCTTTGCCGACGTTTTTTTCTTTCTTTCTTATGCTGTATGACGATTGGTCCGTTCCCGTGACGTCAGAAGTGGTATATATACAACAACCTCCCCACCATTTCCTCCCCCTCAACCCCGGCTGTTAGTGCGCGTGTGCTCCTGGGCTCGCTCCGCACACGTTCTATTAAAAAAAAAAAAAAAACTTAAAAAAAAATCCAAAACATTAAAAACGTCAAAAAATCTCTTTTTATTTTCTTCTCCTTTTTTGTAACTACATCGGTGAAGCGGGAGCGGACGCGTTAGAGGACTGGACGGTACAAGAAGGGACGAAATCGGAACGACACGTTTCCACACCGATGTTTGTCGCTGGTTTACTGACGACGCGAGGCTTTTAATCGTTTTGTGTTTCAATCGGAACGAGTTTTAATCATAACAGGAAAAACACATCATTTTTAATTAATTTATTCCGTTTTGTTTTTAACGGCAGTTGTCAAGCTAACCGTCAGGCTCGACTCTGCCCCCGCGCCGCCGTTACAAATCCAAAGTATTAGCACTTTCGTCGAAAAACTTTTCCCTTGAAAAGACGACCACAAAGTTAGAGTCCCAGTAACGTCGCCGGCCTCCACCGTCCGCGGACATGAACCCCAGTGCTCCCAGTTACCCCATGGCCTCCCTGTACGTCGGGGACCTGCATCAGGATGTGACCGAGGCCATGCTGTACGAGAAGTTCAGCCCCGCCGGAGCGATCCTGTCCATCCGGGTCTGCAGGGACATGATCACGCGGCGCTCCCTCGGATACGCCTATGTCAACTTCCAGCAGCCGGCCGACGGTGGGTGATGTGTCGCGCGGGGGCGAAGCCTCGTCCGGTTAATGTCTTGGGTCTGGTTTTAGTTTATTTGTATATATATATTTTGTAATGACAAGCCACGAGCTGTCCTCCTTCCGCTCCGCGTGACTGCGTCCGACATATTGTCGGGTGTCTCCACCACGTGATTCAGTGGATCACGTGGTGTGGCGGAGAATAATGTTGGTTAGC
>OMOT01044543.1:5449-17135 GCA_900312575.1 Acanthochaenus luetkenii
ACATATATTTGCATGTCTTTGACTGTGGGAGGAAACCCACGCAAACACAGGGAGAACGTGCAAACTCCACACAGAAAGGGCCAGGCGAGTATTGCTGTTTAGAAATTTTGATGTTTGATTGAAATTAGTTTTTTTTCATCATGATTGGCTGACATTGGCTGACAGAGGGATTTTTTTCATTTTCATACTGAGAGCGAAATTAAATGGCCTTGCTCCAATATACATTTCTGACTTACTTATTGGTTATTGTTTATTTTTCCCTTTTTGTGGCATTGTTCTTCCCCTATAGTTTCAATAAATTGTAATGTCTTGTAATCTAATGTAACATAATGTAATCTAATCGAATAAATCATCTAGGCCTCTCAGATCATCTGGCACCAATTCTCTAACTGTTTCAACAACTAATTAAAAATCTGGTGGAGCTCCTTTTGGTCATTTTGCTCCCAGTTGCTGGAACCTGATGACCTGAGGTGTGCCCCTACCATATACATTTTTAACTCAAAACATTTCTAAAGCCTATGAGTCGTTTTTGTATGTGTGTGATGTGTGTGTGTGTGTGTTTTGTTAGGTTTTTCAATGTGCGAATGTATATATATTTGTACAATTTGTGCAGTTTTCTATGTTCACGTTTTGCATTTCAGGAAATGTGCTATATAAATACACTTTTATTTACTTACTTACGTCACCATGGTATCATTTGTTTACCGTAATTATACCACGGTTTTACAATTAATTTGACAATGATATATTGATGTTTAAAAATGCTACACGTAGCACCTTTAGCATGAAACTTTATTCATCCCCATGGGGAAATAAATTGATAAAGTGATTGATGCAATAAAGACAGTGGAAATAATAAAACAATAACAGCAATAAAATAGAATCTAAACAATGCTGCCAACATTTTCCAAAAGTCTTACACATTTTAACCTGTACTTTTTATTTCATACTCTAGACTCTTCCTTCCGTCAGTGCATGAACATGGCGGTCTGCCAGGGCTACCTGAACATGCCTAACGTGGCGGCTAACTGCTGCAGCACTGACCTCTGTAACTGAGTTTCTCCACGTCAGGCTGGGACCATGTGAGCCCTGGTCAGAGTTTTCAACATTTACTCAAACTGTGCAACCAACTGCTGTTAGCTGTATTATGCTGTGACACAGAACACATTTGCCATGTAAAACACAAGCTGTTTTGAGTTTTTCTGAATGTGATTAAAGTCTTAAAAAATATGGATTTGTGATATTTACATTATATTCATAGCGTAATATAATGGAGTTTAGCGTAATGTAAGGGAATAACTGATTGTAATCACATCACATTATACATTTTTGTGCCTTTGGTCAGGTCAGTACTCTCATTCTAAGACAGTTTAAATGCTTATTTTAAAAACCAGTAAGGATCAGTAATGCTACACTCCATTAGATGGCAGTAGAGTACTTATCAGAATAATGAGTGACCAATGGCTGCATCTGTATAATTTATAGATTGGAACAAAACCTTTAAAAAAAGAAAAGACATGAATAGAAAAATAATGCACTTGATTGACACTTTCATATCTGACTTTTGATCTGCGTCTTTCTCATATGAAGAATATGAATGACAGGTGGCGAGGCTTATCATTTATTAAAACCAGGTAATTTCACTTGGGGTTTAATAATAGATTATCTACTGAGCAGAGCATATGCAAATGCAATACGTTTTTCAGTCACAGGCAAAGATCACCAGAAATCCTTGTAGGCTTTATGAGCTGATGGCTGGGCTTGTCACCTGTAAGAGTAATTTAGGATCTAAAGGCTATTAATCAGTTTGTGAACCAGATACCGAGCCAGCCGTAGTCAATAGGTTCTGCAAAATCACTAAATTAATCACACTAAGCAAGTAGGATTAAACTTTTCACTATAACTCTGTGTATAATAATTTCAAAGAATGAGAAATATAAACCGATAATGAAATAAAATGAAATATAATAGGATATTGAAAATAAAACAACTAATTGAATAAAAAAGGTCTTGGATAAAGAGGGGCCACATACACTAAACAAAAATGGTTCTATATAGCACTGGAAAATTATCCCTTAGGCTTGTGCCATAGCAGAACTGTTTTCAAATGGTCCTATATAGAACCAAAAAAAAACTTCATGAATTCAAAAATATCTAAAATGTTCTAAATCAGGAGTATTAAAATAACGTTTTAAGAACAACACAGGCATTTATTCCGATTTATTCCAAGTGTTTTTATTTTAAATTGATAATCTGTGACGTCAATTTTGCTACTTTCTGTCACTGATTGATATAACACAATAGTGATTCAGCCTGTATATGCTGTTCTACACACCCAGTGTCTGGTAGGTCTTTTCTGGAAAAAAAATCCTCTGGCGCACAGGGAATTCTACATTTCTGGTTTGTTTGGAATAAACAGAAGAAGAACTGTAGTTGGCATGAACAGACAAAGAAAGGAGCGCCATCTACAGAAACTCAAACTTAATCAACAGAAAATCCAAAGAAAAATATGTCACAGTAACAGACCACACTGTTTGATAGACAGGTGATCTCTAGGAAGAGCAGTGCACAAACACCACATCAATGAGCTTAGCACCAAAGATGGAGACCAAATAAAAAAAACAAGGATCTTGAGGATTACCAGTGTAACAAATCAGAGGGTTGTTTTAGTAATTTTTCTATGCACTGTAGAACCCTTGAAGAGCCCCCCTTTTTCTGTGTGTAATATGAAGTGATAACAAGTGAGCGAAGCTATTTCTTCATGTGGCCCCACCTTAGCAGTGGAGCCTCCACAGAGCACACAGTTGAGGATTATATGTAAACTGCCTGTAGCTCAATGGCATAACCACAAGGAAACAACCAACCTCTTTTTTTACGAGGTGTTCCCCATTAACTGGGGCTTCCCTTCGGTAACCAGTGCCGGGAGCAGTGTGGAAATACCATTCAGCTGTCCATGTGGAGCCTTAAGGACCCCACAGCGATACTGGGATTCAATCAGTAACACATGCAGGGAGGAAGACACACGCACACACACACACATGCACAAATGGATGAGCATGCACAGAAACAATGTAAGACACCAATACAGAGGTGCACATTAGAGTTTGACAGATATGGGTGTTTGAAGGCTGATGCTGATATTTTTGATTGAAGCTGACCATAGCTGATATATTGTGCTCAATATCATGAAATCTGACAATTTTCATGTCTAAGAAATCTCAAACATTACAAGGATTCAACATTTCCTTCAGAACTGTATTCTTGTGGGTGAAATAGCATTTAGACCATCATAGGACACTAAAACTCAATTGAAAGTCATACTAATTAAATTCTAGGTTTGTTAGCAGCTGTTTGAGGCAGGGAGAAGCACCCCACCCATTCAATGGTAGGGGAAACTCTGGGATACATTAAGCCAGTAAATGAAGCCTTAATTTACAAAACACATTATTGAACAGTTAAATTAATAAACACAATTTGGAAAGAAAATCTAATTTAATTGCAGGTTTTACAGTGTGCTCACCTTACACACACTGACTGGCTGATATCTGGTATTAAATATTTAATAAAACTCCAATATCAGACCCATATACTGACTTTCATTCACAACTGTTACTGTCATAGGACACTAAAACAATCCATTGAAAGCCATACTAATGAACAGTGGCAATTATTTGTATTAAACTTGTGGTGGGGCCACACAATATAAAATGTGATGATACAATCATACCATAGACATATTACACTGAATTAAACTGACACAACCAATAAACTGCACACGAGTGAGAGAAGGAGAGAAACTGCGTTTTTTTTCTTTGCTGTAACTAATGGGTTACGAGTACCAGTGATGACAAAATGCCAGCCGAATAATGCCATCTAAAATCACACAAACAATATCAACATATCTTGTCACACCAACAAGAGCACCACCAAAAAGATCTCTCAACATAAAATACTACTCATGATCGAAACCAACATCAGCATATTGACAACAAAAACGCAAAGGAAAATTCATGCAGTGCCAATACATAGCAATCAACACAAATTGCAGCGAAAACAAAAAGTATGGGGCTTTTGGTCATTTATCCAAGGGGTGCACAGGGATAAAATGCAGTCAATTAGGCCAAACACAGGGAATGCTATTGGACATCTCAGTACCTTAAGTGTAGATGTGTAATGGGCAGGAATGAACCTGACTCTGTCTCTAAATCAGAGAAGTAAAAAGTCTCAGCTGCAAAGCCTCATTAGGCCAAAGACACAATGCTGTAAAACCTGAGCGAGCGAGAGTATATGTGTGTGTGTGTGAATGCATATGCAGGTTTGGAAAACAAGGCATCTCGTTAACACTGCAGGACGCTCCAACGCTCCCCTTGTACCAGGCATGAGAGAACTGACAACCCAAGGAGGAATTCTTCAGTTTCTGACAAGTCATGGTTTTCTCCTTTCCTTAGGCAAGGAAACTAACGGTGCCCTGCCTGCCTATGAGAGATATGTTTGTGGTTACTTTAATGTAGGAGGCCATTAAAATGTATGGTGAAAAGTACGACCGGGGTTCCCTGGAAATTACAATGCCTCCCTCAATGTTTCCCCTACATTAACAGAGCAGCATGAGGTGCCCACCCCCCAATTATTGGAAACTGTTCTAAGCTTGACAGCTATTGAAAAATCAACATCTGGCCTTATTCCTTACTATTGCTTACTCTACCAAAATGTACCCATAACCACTGGGAAGATGCCATTAGTTTTAAGTTATGTGGCTTGTTCATGAACAACGGCTACACAAACTATTGTATGGTTGTTAAGGGCAATACTATTGATGACAAATGGAATTATATAATGATTATGCTTGTTATCCCTGAAATATTTGCATTGTCACTAAGATTGCCACCATTTACAGCCAAACCTGCTTTTAAATATAGACAAAGTGGAGCAATGACTGACAAGATATTAATATTTGGTTAGTATGACAAATTATTAGACATACAGTTGTGGTCAAATGTTTACATACACTTGTAAAGAACATGTATGTCATGGCAGAGTTTCCAATAACTTTTCTGTGATGGAATGATTGGAGCACATACTTCTTTGTCACAAAAACATTCATGAATTTAGGTTCTTATGAATTGTTTATGTGTCTTCTGAAAATGTGACCAAATATGCTGGGTCAAAAATATACATACAGCAAAGCTAATATTTGGTTAAATGTCCCTTGGACATTTTCACCTCAATTAGGCTCTTTTGGTAGCCATCCACAAGCTTGTGGCTTCTGGTTGAATCTTTGACCACTCCTCTTGAAATATGTGTCACTAGGAACTGAATCTGAATTATTTATATTTGAATTTGAATTACTCAAAACTGAATTTGAATCACATAATTTGAAATTGTATTGTTCAACTTGAATAATTGCATTGAAAAACTGAATCTGAATAGCATAATCTGAAACTGAATTTACTTGTTTGAAACTGAATTCAAATAAACTTGAAACTGAATGTAATATTATGAAATTGAAATTAATTTGCTCTGAAACTGTATTTACTTCTCACAATTAAAATAAAAAACTCACAATTAGAATTCAAAACACAATTAAAATTCAAAACTCGTATTTCAAATTCAAAACGGTCACACATCCGGGTCCTTGAGAACTCCTTTTCGGCCAATCAGCACCTACTGTATTTTGTGGACCACTTTCTGCACACCCCTACCTACGTGCTCCCGATGATTAGTTGATCCGTGTTGATCCGTGTAGAGAAACCGCCATTGAACCTCAACCATACAGTACACTTGTTTAAGAAAGTTTATTTTTCGACCATGGATGAGGCTAGGAGGACTGGGCTGTCAAACATGGTAATATCACTTTAATTATGTTTTCACTGACGTTAACATTAAAGCTATTGCTGTAGAATTGTTTCGTTTGGTCAGTGGGCATAAACAAAGTTTTGGCTGTCGTATAATTGATTAGTGATTAACAAGTCTAGCTCTAGGTTACAGACAGCCTCACATCTCACATTTTGCTTAACATTTGCTAAATATAAGCTGGTTAGCCAGTTAGCTACTGTAGCTAGCTAACGTTAGATAACACAGCATCCATCTTGACAGAAAGCAGAGTAAACCTTGAGTTACATCCCGTGAAAAAGACACACAGGTGCAGTGTTGGGTAGATGACTTTGTATTTGTAATCCATTACTGATTACTTGTTTCCAATTGTAGTCTGTAACTACTTAATATCTTGTGTAACGTAATCATTACTTTTGGATTACTTTCTTTAATATGTTGTTGCTAGAATTATTTGACAATGAATACAGTTTAAAAACTGCATGTACTTTATTTAAAGACTATTATTTAGTAAAGTATTTTGTGGATTCTGTTGTATGGATACTATAATTTCAAAATATTGTGTTACAGGGTAAAAGGTGACCAGGGAGTTGAAAATATCACCCAGATGATGTTCACTGTGAGAGGCACAGGGTGTGGAAGCTTTATAAGTGGAAAGTGTGCACAACCAGAGGTGAAGTATTCCTTTTGCAATAATGATAATGATCAAATTAGCTCAAGACCAAATGGATACATGATCATGGTTGGTGTGCCCTTCAGTGTGACATTTACTCCAGTTGAATTGCTGCTTGGCTATTCTTTTACATAGTTTGAATGTATCTCTGAATTGTAGAATCGAACGCCTATGGAGGGACGTTTGGACCGGCGTTACCCACGTTTACTATGACGTATTACACAGCCTGGAGGAAGATTGATCCCTCGACGTCTCGGATCATCTTCATCTCTTCTGTGCTCAGTACACCTTCCTCCCTAGACTCAAGGCTGATTTGAGCAGGTTTTCTGCTGGCTGGAATGATCATCCCATCAGGACAGAGGGCTAGCTTTCCCCAAACCAGCTGTGGGAGCTCGGGATGCTGCAGCACCCCGTCAGAGAGCCAGAGACGTCTGAGGAGAATGTGTCAGTTGAGTAATAATGGCAATGATATTGTTGCCCTGCTTCTTAATATGATTCTTTCCATCTACATACTAATAATACACATTTCTCTTGGTTTTAGGGAATCCAAATTGAGGATATTGACTGGGAGAGCTCCGGGAGTGTCCATTGAACGCAGAGGATATTGAAACTATGCCTTGCCATTGATACCCTTTCTCATTCATATAGTTTTGGAAGAGACAACTTTGCCATCATTGACATGTCTGTGCTCGAGGACTAAATTATATATATTGTTATCATTTTATGATCATTTTCTTTATTTTGTTAATTCATGATGTCTTCACTGTTGAGATACAGTGTAAACTAGGCCTTAGACATGATTGAGTATTCTAATGTTTAATACAATATCGTTAAGTCAGTGGACACTCCTACTAAACCAATTTTTCATTATAAGAATGCTTCATTCAAGAAATAACTTCATTCTAGCATTTAGAACCCTTCATTAAAGAAAGTAATCCAAAAGTAATCAGATTACGTTACACTACTTATGATATTAAGTATTGTAAGGAATTACGTTACAGACTACAATTGGAAGCAAGTAATCTGTAATGGCAAATACAAAGTAATCTACCCAACACTGCAGCTGTGTCTTTTTCATGGGATGTAACGCTAGGTTTACTCTGCTTTCTGTCAAGATGGATGCTGTGTTATCTAGGTAGCTACAGTAGCTAACTGGCTAACTAGCTTATATTTAGCAAATGTTTCACAAAATGTGAGAAGTGAGGCTGTCTGTAACCTAGAGCTAGAATAATTTTAATCATCAATCAATTACAACAGCCCAAACTTTGTTTATGCCCACTGACCAAACAAAACAATTCTACAACAATAGCTCTAATGTTAACATCAGTCAAAACATAATTTAAATATAGGATAAAGTGATATTACCGTATTTGACAGCCCAGTCCTCCGAGCCTCATCCATGGTCAAAAATGAACTTTCTTAAACAAGTGTACTGTATGGTTGAGGTTCAATGGCGGTTTCTCTACACGGATCAACTAATCATTAGGCAGTGGCACGTAGGTAGGGGGGTGCAGGAAGTGGTTCCTAGTGACGCATATTTCTGCAGTTCAACAACATTTGTTGGCTTTCTGACAGAGACTTATTTTCTTCAGCACAGTCCACATGGTCTCGATGGGGTTTAAGTCAGGACTTTGGGAAGGCCGTTCTAAAATCTTTATTCTAGCCTGATTTAGCCATTCCATTACCACTTTTGATGTGTTTGGGGATATTGTCCTGTTGGAACACCCACCTCCATCCAAGACCCAACCTTCTGGCTGATGATTTTAGGTTTTCCAGAAGAATTTGCAGGTAATCATCCTCCTTCATTATTCCATTAACTTTTTGTAAATCACCATTTCCACAGGCAGCAAAACAGGCCCAGAGCACATTACTCCACCACCATGCTTGATGGTAGGTATGGTGTTCTTGGGGTTAAAGGCCTCATCTTGTCTCCTCCAAACATATTTCTGGTCATTGTGGCCAAATATTTCAATTTCTGTTTAATCTGACCACAGCACTTTCCTCTCGAAGGACTTTTCTTTGTCCATGTGATCAGCAGCAAACTTCAGTTGAGACTTAAGGTGCCACTTCTGGAGCATGGGCTTCATTCTTGCACGGCAGCCTCAGCTCATGGTGATGTAAAACACACTTGACTGTGGACACTGACACCTGTGTCACATACATATCAGCTTCTAATTCATCACAGATCTGCTTTTTGGTGGTTCTTGGTTGACTCTTCACCAATTTTCTCTCAGCAGCAGGTGATAGCTTGCGTTTTCTTCCTGATCGTGGCAGTGGCACAACTATGCCATGCACTATATACTTACAAACCATAGTTGGCACAGTTGATCTTGGGACCTGTAGCTGCTTTGAAATGGTACTATTCTCCAGTGTTTTCCCAAGAATGTTGTTCTTGTCAGGGTGGAAAAGCCTCTGAAACAGCATTTAAAACTAAAATTAAAAGCCATACTAATGAAATTATTTTAGGTGTGTTAGCTGACCCACCACACTTGCAAGCCATCATCAATCATTCATCATTAATTCATTCATTTATGACACCCCTACATTATTGAGTATCTGCAGGTCCTTAAAATGTCTGAAAAAACCATGAATACCATGAATTGTGTAGATTGACCAAAATATGTGAATGGGACCGGCAGTAGTTGTTTCATTTTCTTGTATTTTCAGTTGATCACAGTAAGTTTGACCCACACTCATGTTTACCCTGTTGTGTACATAAAACAGGGCAAATACAATATGCCAGAAATGTACTTAAACATTTAATTTCCTGGTGTCCTTTTTTAAAATTCTGCTCATTTATAGTTTCAGAACTTTCATTAGCTCTGCTAAATTGAAAGTAGGCTGTTTTTGACAGATTTGTGTTTGTTTATTTTGGTCTTGGTTAAATTGGTCTTAGATTGAATTCCCGACAGCATTAAAAAGGTCTTAAATGTGGCTTTCTGAAACCTGCTGATTCCCTATGTTAGAACAGTGCTTGTGATTAATTGTGTTTGCAGGACCCCCAATATCGACCGTTTGGCCCAGGAGGGGGTGGGGCTAACGCACCACATCGCTGCAGCATCCCTCTGCACTCCCAGCAGGGCAGCCTTCCTCACCAGACGATACCCGATATGATAAGGCCAGTTCAGACCCACCAACTTAACTGCCCTAGGGAGCATCGCAAAAAGCTTTACTGGTGCTCAACGGTCTAACTGTGGTCGAGGTCCAGAAAAAGAGTCCTCATCCTACAATCAACCATCAAGCAGTGTTACATGGTTGAGTCCCACAATATAGAGGAGTGCAGGAGTGGGTGTAGATGGTAGAAAAAATATTTAGCATCAGGTTTAGCTATCGTTAGTGAGTCCCGCTTTCTATGGACAGAGCGCTTGCTCCCTGCTGTTTAGGAGACACTTTTGTATTTCACCATTAAGTGTTGATGTGTTTGATGTGAGCAAGCAGCAAAACATACTTACCTGTGTCCGTAACCAAAACCTGAATTTAATTTGGGCAAACAGTCTCTGATTCACAGTTGGCAAATGTAAGTCATGTGCCTAAGCCAAGACAAAAATGACGTGAGAAAATATCCTCATATTCTGACTCTTGCCACTCTTGTCTTTTGATTGCAGCACAGTTGACCATGCTGTGGACTGCAGATCGGTCTTGCTCCAGGTTTATTTAATTCCTATTAACTTCAGTTGAACATTTTTTTACTGCATATAGCTCTATAAGAGTTATATGAATGGCGGATGTAGTTAATACAACTGTCTTACTTAGATTTTAAAGCCGCACTCTGCCCCAAATGGCAGCAAGAGGTAACTATGAATTTTAAGAACTTCAATACCCAGAAATCCTGTATGCTGATGTGAGTAAACTAAATGTCTTCTTCTTAGTGTGTGGTGGGAGTGGAGGTGGTGAAGAGGTTCAGCCATCGTTGGTGGGTCCAGCTTTCTCTGGGCGGAGCACTGCTCACTCACTGCTGTTTAGGAGACAGTTTTGTGTTTCACGATTATACGTTTAAAGTTGTTACTTCCTGTGGGCAGAGAATATTTCCTGCCAGTGTCCTTACCCAACACCAGAATTTCAATTGGGCAAAGAGTGAATCTACAGTATATCAAATATTGGACATGCAACCCTCTTCTCTGTTGCAGCCCTACTTTGTGATTTAGGCTGATATGGCTGTTTTTGCCTCGTGCAGCTTTAAAAACCATTCTTCAAACATATTTAAACAAAATACAGTACTGCATAACCAGGTAAAATTCTGTGTCCTGGTAATTTGCCAGTGGTGACAGCTAATATATGGAGGCTGACAGGCTAACTCGAACCCTGAACCTCTATAGAGGTGTATATGCCATATTGCAAAAAAGTGAAATATCGCTTTCAATCTTTTTTTTAAGCACATGTGGCAGTCCTTCATTATTACAGTGTTTTGTTGAAATTATTTGGAAAAAAAGACCACATTCTCTACCTGAATCACTGCACAGTCTCAAGGACAGCTGCAGCACAACATGAAACCACAGTGGACGAATGTGGGTGGCTGGGGTTTGTTGTTGCTTGAGTACTGTGACAGCACAAAGGGGGAGGGGAATAATAGTTTTTTGTTTTCATTTGCAGAATGGGAAAATAGATTTTTCTTCCTTTCCTTCTTGACTCTTATTCCGTTACTTAGCTGGGAGTTTTTGTTCCAGAACAGAGTACAGGCCAGGGGCCTCACTTATCAAACAGTGCGTAGGATTCTTACTAAAAGTGTACGTACGCACAAAAGGCGAAAATGGCGTACGCCAACTAATTATCAGATCTATCAAACCGTGCGTACGCACACCTGTAGGAAATCCTACCTAGAAAGGTGCGCACATGCACGCGCACATATCCCGCCCTCTACACGCCCTCTACACGCCCAGATTCAACCATATATGGTCAATGCAAAGCGCCACACGAATATAAATTAGCCATGCTAATCAATGCTATGTGAAGGGTGAATCATGGCGTCAACTGCAAAGAAAGGCAGGAAGCGACATTTTTCAGAGTGCGAAATCGAGGTGCTTATAGGCGAGGTGGAGGCGAGAAAGGGGGTATTGTTTGGACGCCTCGGCAGCGCAACAACAAATAAAAGGAAATGCAGCGAGTGGCAGGAGGTCACTGCTGCAGTGAATGAAGTAAGTTCTACGGCGAGGACTGTAGCAGAAATTAAAAAGAAATGGTCGGACT